>JAULKJ010000011.1:9390190-9400590 GCA_032355405.1 Rubia balearica | reverse complement strand
TTATGGAAAGACGGGGTTTAATTAAAATAATAAAAGGTAAAAGGTCTTAGTTGCAATATTAAAAGTTTATTATGCAATGTGTAATAGTTATAAAGTTTATAACCCGATTCATGCAACCCAAATTTTTTATCATTTTTATTCTAATTTAAACTTTAAATCTTAATTTTTCCATGACTTATGGAAAGACCGTCTCTCAAGAGACAGACTCAACCTATAAAGAAAAAAAAACACCATCGTTGGAATATTATTTACCTAACTTTATGGCTAATACTGCTAATGCTCTTTCCGTCTAAGAAAAACCCATTTTAAGAGTAAAAATAATATCAGGGTTATTTTATTTGAGTGATTTAAAATAGGCAAAATCTTAGAAAAGACCATCTTTCCATATTCTTATGGGAAAATAGGGTTTAATTAGAATAATAAAAGATAAAAGGTCTTAGTTGCAATTTTAAAATTTTAGTTGCAATAATCCGATTCATGCAATTTGAAAATTTTATCTTTATTTCTTCTAATTTGCACTTTAAACCTTGATTTTCCCATGATTTATGGAAAGACCGTCTTTCAAGAGACGGGCTCTTTAAAATATCTATTGTATAAATATATTTCATAAAAATAAAATTAAGTTGAGTATGTCTCTTGAAAGATGATTTTTCCATAAGTTATGGAAAAAATCAAAGTTTAAACTTCAAATTGAAATAAATCAAGACAGCTGCACGTTGCATAATAAAATTTTAATTTCACCACTAAAATATTTGAGTGCGTCTCTTTTCCATAAGTTTAAACTGCAAATTTATAGAAATCAAGATAAAAATTTCGGGTTGCAATAATCGGGTTATAAACTTATAATTACAACATGTTTCATAATAAATTTTTAATATTGCAATTAAAACGTTTTACCTTTCTATAATTCTAATTCAACCTCGTCTTTCCATATGCCTATGGAAAGATCGAGTTTCCCAAGACTTTGCCTTGAAAATAATCAAGAAACACAATACAAATAACTCAATCAATCATTATTAGAGATAAAATATTACGATTCAACTGTAACGAGATAAAATTGTTATGATTAAAGAGCTGCTAAGCTTGACAACATGTGAGTTGTGATGGATATAGCTATCTGAATTTGACCTAAAGGTCCTAAGAAAAGACTAATATCACATGTGATTTGCAGGTGAAAATCCCCCAATTTCCCCAATTGGATTTTTGATGCAATTTGATTCCCATTTCACTTTCAATCCCTGGTCCCTTTCAGGTTCTAGGTGCACATTGAAAATGATCAAGAAACATAATACAAATTACTCACACAATTATTAGAGTCCCAATTCAAATTTTCCTGTCCTACAATATTACAATTCAACTGACACATCTCGCTTCAAAAATTACAATTCAATTTTCTTTTGATGTATGCGTTTAACGAGCTATCTGTCGAATTTTCCTACTAAATTAAATAACCTTACTTCCCCACAGCACCTCGTGGTGCTATAGGGTCCAAAAAAAATTGAACTGTCACTCTCTCCGGTGCCTTGTTCTAGGAGACTTGGACCCAGTCCACTGCTGAGAATGCTTCCACACAACAACCATTATGACAATTTAGTTTAGTCCATAACAGAGACTAACCACTCTCGAAATTTCAGAAGTTCTACTGATAGTAAAATCAGAGTACTATTCATTAACCAAATCAGCAAAGATGATATACGATCTTGGTTCGAAAAAATCACTTTTAGAAGAATTTTTTTTTTGTAAAATTAACTTTGAAAAATTTCAAGTTATAGAATCCTACAACCCGATCCTACCGTAAAAATGACTTATCTCGTTTTTATAACATTGCTGAGTCCACAAGAATCAAGATTAAAAAATTACAGCAAATATGAAAATGATCCCTTCTTGATCCTCACAAAGGTAGCATCACAGAGTCATTTTCTTGCCACTTTTAGCTCAGCATTCCATCTACTGGTGCTTAGTGTGCTCATTATCATAATGCAAAAAGATGCAATTTTTACCACACATTATTGCCTTTCTGAAAAACCCTTTCTGGCAGAAATGCATCATCTTGATTGTGATTTTTTCAGCAAGAGTAACAAAATTCCAATTACCAAGAATGGAAGATTTTGTAAATTAACGGAAATACCAAAAACTAACAAACGTAGAAATGAAATTCCACTATAAATTGGCTACCTGCAAGTGGTGATCTTCATGCTCAGAATTCATAATCCAAACGACTTTCTTTCCTTCAAGATTTTCCTCATTTTTTTGCAGCAATTTCCTTTTTGAAATTTGTGTATAAAGTAGCCTCATTTCACATGGAATTTCTCACCATTACCTGCTTTACTAGAAAATGCACGGATAGCTCATGTTTGAACATAACTTTTCATGTTTCTTTGAGAATGTATATAGCTTTGCAACAGTTCTAATTAGCTTAGGAAAAACCATGTTCATTTGTTGTTTTTTTAAGCTTCTTGTCATGATTTCTGTCTTCAGTTATGGTGTTGGATTGGGGATCGAGTGCATATGTTGACAGAAGAGAGTGAGCACAGCCCGCGATTAGCGAAAGAGTTTTTGCTTTTCGTGGGAATGTGCTCGCTCTTCTTCTGTCATCCATGGCCTACTTTTCTCAATCTAACAAATTGTTCTTGATGCAAAGATTACCATTCTGATTCTTGCTTTGCTGTTTCATACGGTTCGTAGAGTCGAAAGTTGACAACAACAGAACATGGGTTTTGATCCTTTTACGTGTTCATATTAAAAGTGAATCTGTGTTTTTCAGGTTACAAGGAGATGATAAACTCCACTTTGGTGAGATTTGAGGTATTTCCATGTAAAACGAAATAGGAAATAACAAAGAAAAGACAATTTTGGAACTAAATTCCAAAATAAGATCAAAATCGGAAAACAATTAAAAATGGTAAATTGCCGTCCCTGCATCACCATCACACATGAATTTCGATCCTTATTTTGGTGATTGCAGCAGCAACAGCCACGGTCTCACCAGCCACCGAAACAACCACCTGAGCAGCCACAACAACTTGATCTGCCTAATGGACATTTACCAAATGGCCATATGGATACTGGTGAACAAGAAGATGTTAACAATGTTAACGCGGGTTTGGAAAATATGGAGGTTAACAGCGATGACCACTTCAAAGTGCTGAAAGGAATAGTGTTTGAACAAAATATGGATGGAACTCAGGTGGCCATGGATCAACAAATCTCAATCGAGATGAATGCTCAGGTGTTGGACTCTTTTACTTCAACTAACAGTTCAAATAACATTGTTACAATATCAAGGTTTGTAAGACAACTATCAAGGGAACTTCTGGAAGAACAGGAGGATGAAGCCATGAGCATTGCTGCAGCTGATCTTCTGGATTTAAGCAGGGTAAATATTGCTGAGGAGGTGCAAAATCAGGAGGAGATGCAAAACCCAATTATAAAGACTCAGAACCAGATCATACATGAACCTTCGGTGATAAGAAGCAAGAGATTGATGGAGAAAAAATAAAGTGCGGCTAGAAAATACTTTCTCCAAAGAACAAGATAAGGAAGAGAATGATTGCTTTGGAGTACAAGAATCTCTTTAAATTCAGAATAAATTGGCTGAAAGCAGCAACAAAGGGAAAGGCAGGGTGATTATGGTGGAGTTTGAAGGGCAGAAAGCAGTTCAACAAGAAGAAGCAATAGCCTATGATTGGAAGAAGAATGAGAATAGTTTGTCCAGCTCAGAACTTGTTCCTATTAAGATTAGGAAAGGTAAAATTAGAAAAATCTACAACCTTCCCATTATAGATTCTGATCATGGTCCGCTATTACTTTATCTGAATCCAAAGACGAAGAATCCCAAGAAGATTTTCAGATATGAAGCTTTTGGGCTATAACAGATGTGTCAAATCAAATCACAATAACTGAATGGTATCCACCACCTCATCCAGAAGAAATAGATCTACAAATTTTAGTGCAAAGCAATGACAAGATACTATCTCAACAACGATTTCAAAAAATTGTCTCAAGCATCTACTGGGAAAGAAGTTTGGATGGCTATTAAGGAAATAAAGTCTTGGAAATCACCAGGAAAAGATGGGATTCCACTAGGCTTTTATAAAATATATTGAAGCACTATTGGACAAGATTTTACAAAAGCAATCCTATACATCCCGAACCATACAACAATTTCATATCAATGGAATAAAACTCATATTGTTTTAATACTAAAGAAGAAAAATTAAGTCTCGGCAACAGATTTCAGACCAATTTTGTTGTGTAATGTGAATTATAAGGTTATTGCAAGAGTATTAGCAAACATGATGAAGGAAAGCATCGGTAATTTGATTTCAGAAACTTGGAATGGGTTTGTACCAGGCAGATACATTTCGGAAAATGTTTTATTAGCACATGTATTAGATTTCATGAAGAAAAAGAAGAAAGTGGGGACAAAAGGATAAATGGCTTTTAATACTAGATATGAGAAAGGCTTATGATTGTGTATCATGGCACTTCTTAGAAATAGTACTGAGACAATTAGGCTTTCCGGATAAGTGGATTCGTCTTTTGATGTCTTGTGTATCAACGGTCTCTTATCAGATATTATGAATGGAGATAGATCGTTCTTCTTCATACCAGATAAAGGCTCAAGGCAAGGATGCCCTCTATCACCGTATTTGTTCATCCTTTGTCAGCAATTCATGTCTGCCTGGCTAGAACAAAAGATACAATCAAACAGAAATTTGGGATTACAAATATCTCGGAGAGGTTAAAAAATCAGTCACTTCATCTATGCAGATGATTGTGTAATCTTATTTGAGAAAGTCTCATGAAAGTCGGCCCTTCCATAAACTTATGGACAGTCCACATTGGTTTTTACCTTAAATGTTATAATTTTTTTATAAAATTCAAATATTGTATTTTAAAAATAAAACAAGTAATCATATGTATTTGAATGTGAAAATATAAAAACATATGATATAAAAAAATTTCTTCAAAATTTGGTATGTAATTTAACAAATGCAGTGTATAGGTAAAAAATAAGTGGTCTGTCCATAAGCTTATGGACAGACCGCCTGTCAGGAGGCCAACTCATCTTATTTAATGTAACACAAAGGCGGTGAATGATATTGCAAAGACAATTGATTTATTTGCAAGATATTCGGGTTAGAGATTGGACTTTGACAAGTATACAATGATTTTCTACCCAAATACTTCAGAAAGCCTAATGTCGTATGCAAGGTTACTCTAAATATACATAGGAGTGGCTTAGGTGGGAAGTATCTAGGAATGGATATCGGTTTTCAATCTCCAAAAGTACAACTTTATAAAGGCCTTATTAACAAATTTAGACAACGGTTTTCTTCTTGGAAAGCAAAGCTTTTATCTCTACCAGGAAGGATCACTTTGGCTAAACATGTCCTCTCAACAGTAGCCATCTATCCTCTTGGTATTTTCATAATTCCAAAGACTATCCTAACAAAGTTGGACAAAATAATAGTTGAATTTGTCTGGGGAGGAGAACCAGGTAAGAAGAAAGTACATTGGAAGAGTTGGAGGAAAATTTGCAAATCTAAAGAAGAAGGAGAGCCGGGTTTATGTTTAATGAAAGTTATGAATAAAGCACTCCTTGGTAAGCATGCTTGGGCTATATTATCAAACAACAAATCTCTAATTGGAAAAGTTTACACATAGATGTATATGAAAAATAAGGAGTTCTTAACTATGAGTCATAAACCTTCAGATTCATGGGGGTTGGAAATCCATTTTGTGGGCAAAAACAGTTGTAAAGGAAAATAATTGGCATGGTAGATAACTAATGGAAAGAATATGAGGGTCACTGATCAATGGATTCCAAACATACAGAATCCATTATCGAAACAATCAGTCATTGGTTTTCAAACAAATCTGATGGTTAGTGATCTCATCACAGAACAAAATCAATGGCGTTTACCACTGATTCGTTCAATATTCCTTAGAGAAGTAATTCTAAATATTGTGGCTATACATACGGACAAGTCGTCCACAATCCCAGACAAGCTTATATGGAGATCAAATCAGAATGGCATTCACACAGTGAAGAAAGCTTATAATCTTATTTTAAAAGAATTGTGGCTAGATCAACATCAAGTTTCTCAGGATCTAGGAAAATTCTGGAAGTTTTTTATGAAATCTTAAAATTCCCCACAAGCTTCAAGTATTATCTGGAGAATCATAAACCCAACCCCTTCGACTGCGATGAATCTAGCTAGAAGAGGAATATCAGATCATACAACCTACTCCAGAGGTTCTTCGCAGGTAGAGGATGAAACATATTTGTTTCTAGGTTGTGAAGATTCTAAGAGAATATTGAGAATTTCCTCTCTTGGCTTTGATTTTAATGTTGCTCCTCAACAAGATGTCAACAATTGTTTACAAATTGGACTAGGGTGGCCCTAGATAAAGAGGCCATTGAGCTATTAATTTGTATTCTCTGGAAAATCTGGAAATACAGAAACTGAAAAAGCTATCAACAATGAAGGAGACAATGCAGAAGTATGATCAGAAGGATTACATTTCACAACAACAAAATCCGCAAAGAGATCAGCTAACACAGATGTCATGATTGGAGGTTAATCTGCACACCCAAGGGATTCAAAACCATGACCATGTAATTACTTCTGATGGCTCTTTTCATAAACAAAGAGTGTTAGATACAATAGCATGGAAAATTGCACACAATCAAGCATCGTCTGGAGGGCAAATAATTTCAGGATCAAACTTTTTTGTTGCAAATACTCCACTGCAAGCAGAAGTTGGAACCTGCTTAAGAGCAATTCAAGCTGCTCTGAGAAGAGATCCTACTGATCTACTAGTTTATACGGATTTGGCAGTTATAGCAGAATCACTATCAACTCCTAGCTCAACACTTTGGGAGATTAAGGGCACAGTGCATCAGATATTGCTCAGCATCGCACATCTATGTAGTTTTAAATGTATTAATGTTAATCATAATTTAATTTCTGATAAACATGATGTAACTAACAAGTTAGGGAAAATTCTATATAATCCTTTCTTTTCTTATTAATATATACTCCCTCTGTCCCACCAGTAATGACATAATTTACTTTTTCAAAGTCAAATTTAGTAAATTTTGACCGTAAATATAAATTAATATATACATAATAAATGTATCATGTGAGATATTGTTGGATTCATCTTAACATATATTTTCTAAATATTATTTTTTATGCGAAGTTGGTACAGTAGCTAGAGATATTGACGGTTAAATATGATCAGTGAAAATCGTGAAAAAACAAATATGTCATTACTGTTGGGACGGAGGGAGTATGTGTGGTTTTAAAAAAAACATACAAACCGATGATTTAAATAAATTTAGACCTTTGAAAAGATTCTGTTTAAATAGTCATCACATGCATTTCCTAAATGAAAATAGCAAAAATATGTTGTCATCCGAAGTAATGTATGATCCGTTTGATGAAATTAAGACAATGTACAATGGTGAGACAACTCTGAAACACCTCTTGGGGTTTCAATTCATTAAATAATCAAGATCTCTCTTCCACCTCAGCAATTGAGACAACAACTAAATCACTTAATTTTTTTCCTCACAGTGGTTGAGACTACTTTGATACAACTCCATGGACCCCACTTGATTCTATCTATCCTACTCATTATTTTTACCTATAATATTTAATTCAAATAAATTTAACTAACAAAATAAATTAAAATGTGAACTTTAATAATACACCTATAGTTTTTTAATTGGATTTTGATTTTTCAAAATTAATTTTCAAAATTAATTTCAATTCTTAAAACTTATTTTATAAATCATAATTAAAAAGAACCATATATATTTTTAAAGAATATAATTTAGAATTTTAAAAAGAACCAATATTTAATTTTAATTTAAAAATAAATCCAAATTTTTAAAGAAAATGGAATGCAGGGAAAGAAAATGAAGGAAAGAAAATGGAAAGCAGGGAAACAAAATGGAAAGACAAAGGAAAGCAAATGGAATGCAGGGGCACACATGTGTTCTCTGACAAGGCCAGGGTTGGGCCGGTCTCAGCAACATGGAGCTTTGCCCTGGTCTGAATCCTTTCATACCTAAATAAGACTTCTATTGTGAAATTTTATTGTATCAATTCAGTTGGGAAGGGTTCAATACACACACTTATTTTTACATCAAATTCTAACCATCCATCTAATATAATCTCATGGTTGAAATTATTTTACTAAAAATAGATTTAGTAAATAAGTAAGATTGTTGGATGGATAATTGAGATTTGGTATAAAAATTGGTGTAAAAATAATGGTGTGTATTGAACCCTTCCCTTATTTATTTACGGTACCATGCTATTCATTTTTTCTTTTTACTACTTATTTTATTAGTACCTAATTAAATATTTTAGTGAATATGATCAAATATATAATAAATTGCATTTGTTAAAATCTAAAATTGAATATGAAGATATATTATATTCTTTTAATTTAAAATATATTGTGAGTTAACTTTTCGTCAATCACTATATCTTTAATTTTAATTTTATGTAACAAATAATAAGTATTTGACATTTTAAAACATATAGTTAAAAAAATCTAATAAGATTTTAAGTGACATTATTCTTGCTTACCTATACTAATGAGATTTAGTCATTTATTTAACAAATATTAAATCCACAAAATATATACATGTGTAAATATGTATAAATTTTACTTATTTTTATAATGATAAATTTAAAATTCTAAAAATTAATATTTACGGAGTACTTCATATCATTTTATTATATTTTAGTTTTAATTTGATCGTTTAATATGATTTTTATATTGTACTTCCTATTTTAAAGTCTTAATTATGTTATCGAATATATTAATTTTTTCTTTTGCATTTATCGATCAGCCCCCCTAGTTTATGACCCTGGTTCTTCCACTGCTTTCAACCAAAAATATGTAATGTAATTTAACTCTGTAACGTTTTACCACTAAAAATAGGTGAGTGAGTTCACTCAAATAGAAATAGCTTGGAACCCGAATTTAACCTGAATTTTAATTGATTTATCCCACGAATTTTCATCTTTTGTGGTAAAATTACACTTGAGTACCAAGTTTTTCAATAGATTATGGAAAAATTGTCTTTCACTCTTTTTTTTTATGTCAAAACATAAGTCATCCTCAATCACTCATAAAATATGTAACTCTACACTAAATTCTTTCCACACATCTTAACTAGCAAAATTTTAAAATTAAAATTAGTGTGTCAAACTTAAGAAAACATAGATGATTTGAGGAATGTGTTAGGAAAATAAGTATTATTTACCATATTGGTACTTATTCTCCTACTCTTTTAAATTTGACACATTTTTTGTTTTTAAGATTATCATCTTTTATTTTATTTTAAAAATGTGAATAATTTTATTCACTCGTTAAACATTTTACTTTTTCTACTTCGTTCTCTTCACACATTTTAAATTTAAATTGTAAAAGAAACACCACGTAAATTTAATGTGCCAAATAAAAACAAAAACAGAGGGAAGAATCTTTTGTGCAGCCTAGATTATTATCTGCAGCTGTTCTCAAAATATACTTCTGTGCTTGGTTAAAATATAGCATTTAATTAATATGTAAAATCCTAGTTTATTGTCATAGTCACTTTGGTCGAGTGGTTAAGGCGTGTGCCTGCTAAGTGCATGGGTTTTCCCCGCGAGAGGTCGAATATCCCAGGCGACGCAACTTTTATTTTTCTTTCTGGTTAATATTGTGTTTACGTAATTTGTCAAGTGGGTGGCAACTCTTTTTTTTTTTTACAGTTTAAGTTTTAAAAATATTTAAAGTTTTGCCCCACTACATTTTTCAGAAAATTACATAAAATACCCACAAAATTTATAAATTTTACAAATAAATCCATACCTCTTTTTCTCGTTGACCCCCAAATCAAAAAAAATCCCCAAATTCGTCGCAGCCCTTGCCCTCATCATCGTCCCCTTCTGAGTCTGAAACCCTTCAAACCTAAATCCCAATCGGCCAAAATCCAAATCGCATGGCCACGCCCCAGGCAAACCCCACGCCGACGGCCGGCCAATCGCCCAAAATCCCATGCCGACCCTCCCTCCTTCCCATGATGACAGCGTCCGCAATCCGCCTCTGACTCTCGACTCATTCCAGCAGGCAGCGGCTCTTGTATTATTCCGGCGGCAGCGGCTACTCCGAGCAGATAGAGACTGCCTCTGCAGCACCCTGCAGCTGCTGTGAGCCTGCGACTTCTCACTTCTGCGTCTGCCCAGGTTTTCTTTCTGATGCGAATTGCGATTTATTCCTTTTTTCCCTTAATTAATCAGTTATTTTTTATATATAGATATTATTTATATGGTTTTGGAATATAGTTAGAAACTTAGTATAATTAGGATTGATTTAACTAATTAGTT
>JAULKJ010000011.1:9333641-9349029 GCA_032355405.1 Rubia balearica | reverse complement strand
AATTGAATGTAAAAGATAAAAAAGTTCAGGCTGGAGGGAAGGGAGTTACATTTTTGTTGTTGGAAGCATGTTCCGGCGGTCATTCTAAAGCTCATAACAAATTTGCCCTCGGTCGGAGTCCTTCACGGGGTAACCATTGCCGGAGTTGGCGATGAGATGTCACCTTCATACAATCATGCGAAATTGTTCTTCAAATATGAAGGGGGCAAAAAGCTGAATTAAAACAAAAACGTATACTCCCTCTTGTTTAATTGGATGTGGTACATTTTCTTTTTTTGATTGTTTTTCTGTATCTGGCACACTTTCCTTTTATAACAAAATTCTTTCAATTTCATCCGCTCATTCACTTTTTCATTTCTAAATTTAATTTCATCCATTCATTTCATTTACCTAAATCCAAGAATTTAATACTATGGTGTCATATACAACGAAACATATGAAGTAATTAAAAGAGTATTTCCTAGGAGAGTGAAAAGGGAGGGGTATTATTTGGGGAATGAATTTAAAGAGAGGGAGGAGAGAGATTTAAAAAGAGATACTTCCTCGGTCTCATTTCAAGTTGAACACTTTCCATGTAAGTCTGTCCCAATAAAACTGCACACTTTCTATTTTAGGAAAAATATAACATATAAAAAATACCAATTTACCCTTAGGATTTTAAAAAATTACTTTCTCATTTTAAATGAAGGCAGAAGCTTCCCAAATGGGACAAAGCAGAAAGGCTCAGAGCGAGTGAGAACAAATGAGGGTAGAGAGAGAGAATTGGGGATTTTCGTAAGGGTGGTTGCCCCTCTTTGTTCAACCCATGCGTTTTTCCATCTTAGCCAAACCCTAACAACCCATAAATTCATAGAAGAAACAGATGATGATAATGATCAACCAAACACCAAAAACACATACATCAAGTATAAATAAGCTTCGATCTGAGGCTATGACGATTGGCGAAAATTGAAAGCTCTGAGCTAAATAGTGCACTGAGATGAAGTGGGCCCACATCTTGGCGGTGCAATCCTGGAAGAAAGTTTTGCCTTGAAGGTCCGATCGTACTCCAGCGTGATTCACAATAACCCCCACGCCATCTCCCGGACGAGGACGCTTGTGGGTGTCGCCATCTCCACCGGAAGGAAGGATTTGAAAGGTTGGATGGCGATGGCGATGGCGAATGGATATTGATCATTGAGAGGCAGTTTTGCAGAGGGGCGGAGAAGAAGAAGGTGGGATGGTGGTCGCCATCTCCATTAATGGTGGTGAAAAGTGAGCTGCAGAGGGGTAATTTTGACATTTTGCACAGATTAAATTTTTTGTTCAATTTTATCTCTCAGCAACCTTGAAAATAGAGTATGTTGTATTGAAACCTAGAACGATGCTAGGAGATTCGATAAAAGAATATTATTTTATGATTAACAAGTTTTCTAATTAAATTGAGAAAGTGTAGAAATGACACTGTAAAATTTGAAAGTGCTAAACTAATCCTAAGTTTATGAGAAATGGCGAAGATATACCCAAATTTTGCTATTCCGATGTTGACCAAAGTAATTCAAACATTGACCTAATATGAAAAGACAAAAATACCCTTGATCTTAAAACTAAAAAATCTAATAACCATTGTACCCCTAAACTTCTTCTTCTTCAACTTCAAGCACCCTAAACTCCCGCCGCCATCCGCCACCGCCTATGCCCCACCAGCTCCCCATCTCCGCCCCCGCTGCTCATTTTTCCAGCAACAAACACCCATCTTGGAAAATCATCTCCAACCACTATCTCCTACCACCTTAAACACCTCTGAATTATTATCATTTATCAAATTAAATCAAGCTACAATCAAATTCAACTTAGAACACCAAAGTCTTCACTTTTCACAACTGAAATACTCAATCAAGAAGAATTCCCAAATCATCAAATTACTTCACATACTATCGCCGCCACGACAGAGTTCTTCGACCTTCCCGCCCTCCATCGCCTCCATGGCAGAGTTCATCCCAAGTCGATTTCGACGACCTTCTCTGTCACGTCAGAATTCTTCCCTGGTCAATTTCGATGAATCCCTGAGCGTTATTTCCTCCCTAGCAGTAGGCCTTCGATTGACCCTCACAAGGGTGACACTGGACCCAAAAGTAGGCTTCCCGGGGGAATTGGGATTTTTGGATGGGGTACTGGGAGTCACCGGCGATCGACGGGGTGGATTGGGGAGCGGTGATCGATTGAGTCGACAGGGCATTCATGAGAGGAGAGGGTGGCAAGTTTAGCCGGGAGGAGAGATGGTGGGTTTAGGTGGGAGGAGAGAATAGGTGGTGGTGACTATCACAGAGAGAACGAGATGGAAGGAGATGATGACGGGAATTAGGCAAAATGGCTAGGGTTGTGTATTTTCTGTTTTTTTAAAATGTAACACATTGTTATAATGGTCATTTCACCAATTTCTGGCCAATTTGACTGTTGCCATTTTGGCCAACGAAATCCTAGGTTATTTTTACACTTTTAGATTTTACAATGCCATTTATGAACTTTTGACCAAAACATAGGGTTAACGCGCATTTTCTCTTAAATATACTATTTAATAATATTTTGAAAAAATATGTGGTCCGTCACTTGAAAGTTCATTTATGCACTAAAACCAATAAATCTAGTTTAACGATAGATGTTCTATTGATCTAAGACTATAATGCATAACCGAACTTTCAGTTGAAGAACTGTAAAAAAATTTCATATTTCAAACCAATTTCGCTAGAATTTAATAAACTTTATTTTAAAATATTTATATTTTGACATGATCATATAATCTGACCAACCCGAATGAGGAAAATTGTTGAATGAGAAAAGGAAAATGACATATTGAATTCAGGATAAAGAGACCTTAACGACAAATAAAAATAACGTTTACTCTTGATTGGATCTATTCTTCAACTTACGAGTGGATTCCTTTACTCTAACAAAGACGCAAGAAAAAACTATCTTATTATTGGATGAGTAAATTAGCGTTGTCATTATTATTTTTTATTTTTTCATCCTCACACCATACTTGGCACGGAGTAACAAAATTCTCAAATGAATCACTACTAGATGAAAAACAATTCGTATATTGTACACTGGGGATATATACCACACTTATCCCCTGTTAAATAGATTAACATTCCGGTAAAAGTGTCCCTCCTATAATTTACAATACAATTTTATATAATTATACTTTTCACGCATACATAGATTACCATGGAATTACGGTGGTGAATCATACCCAGGACACAATATAATTTGCTAGGTGGAAAACAATTTTAAAAGATTAGCACTCCCACCGTCCCAGGGCAATTTGGAAAGAGAGAAAATTTCTCTGCAAATATGGCTAGATGAAATGACCAAATTGCCCCTGCCTTTTAGAGGCCCAGATCTAACTCTTCCCAAACAGGGTTCCAACTCTCCTCTTCAACTCTCTTAGCCACCGCCTCCTCCTCAACTCCCACGACTCCGCCTCCTTTTCAACCCCCTTGTCGCGTCTCTTCTCCGTCCTCCTCCCGCCGCACCTCTCCTACTCCATACGCCTTATCTCCACCCTCCCTCCGCAAGGGTATGAGGTGTTGGAGATTCGGGTGTGGGCATGGGCGGATGTATGTGGAGGCATGGGGTAACCATAGTTACCCTATGGAAAAAAAATACGGGGGAATTAGTATTTGGTTATCCCATGTAAATTTCTTTTTACCATTAATATTATTATTTTTTAATATATTAGTAGTTACTCCATTGAAAATTTTCTGGATTCGCCCCTGGGTGTGGGGTGGCGGTCGGAGATGGAGTGGTGGTGAAGAGAGGGACGGTGGCGGAGGCAGAGAGGGGTGGAGCAAAATGATGCGGAAGCAAAGAAAGGAGAGAAAGAGGGATTTTTACTCAGGAGCAAAATGAGAGAGGAGAAGAGATGAGAGGTTTTGTGGGGGTATAAATTTTTAAATCTCTAAGGATAAACATGTCTTTTGAAATGTTAAATTTTATTTAAAGAAAAAAATGCGCACATATGTTTGAAACACTTATAAGTTATAAATGAAAAGTGTTCAGATTCCCATTGGATGTAGGAATAGAAGAAAAAAAAGAAAGAAGACATGCATACATTCGAGGTACAACTCCACCCGTTCTAGAACCAGCGTACAACCAGTTGGAGCACGAAATCGAATTGCTGACGTGGCTTATCTCCTCCTATTTTTCTCCGACTTACTTTTTAATTTTTTTTAAATTATTAATTTAAAAAAATATTCCTGGCAACGAAAGTCCCTTCTCCGCCTAACTTTCCAGATTAGGGTTTCTTCATCCGTCTCGCTCTATCTCACCCTTTCTTCTCGTAAGTTCTCGCGAGCTAATCTTTTGATTTTTTATCATCAATTTTCCGTTGATTTTACTTTCTGTATAGCTTCGATTATGTAGTTCTAGTTCCAATTTAATTCGATGAAAGAAAAACGACGAAGTTTATAATGGGGTGTTTTTTTTTTCTTTTGAAAATTCCTGTAGGTTGGTGTTGAGAAAAATTGAATTTTGTAACCCTAGGTGTAGTTTGAAAGAGGGGGAGTTATGGATGAGAACGACGGCGGCGGTGGCGGTGGAGGTTTCGGGGGAGATCCGGGGGAACAGTTCCACCGCAACGAGGCGATCTCGGCGGTTACTGACGATGGTTTTTTGGCTGAGGAGGACGATGAATTCGATGATCTGTACAACGATGTGAATGTCGGGGAGCATTTTCACCAGTCCAGTAGGAAGAACGAGGATTTCGGGGTTGTGAAGGAGGTTTCTGCGGAGGAGAAGAAGGTTGTGCTTCAGATGCCTGCTCCTGCTCCTCCGCCGATGGACGGTGGAGTTAGGAAGTTTGAGGAGCCTGCTGCTAGGGCCTCAGCTGGCTACCAGCAGCCGCAACAGCAGAACGTGGGGTTTAGAGGGCCTGGGGCAGGTGGTGGGATGAAGGTTGAGTTAGGGCAGCCTTCTGTGATTAAGGCTGAAGAGCAGACTGCGGGTAATAGTGTTCCGAATCAAGGTGCTGTTGCTGTTCAACACCAGCAGGCTCCGCTTTTGCCTCATCAGGGTCCTCCCAGTGGTGGTGGAGGGGCGCTAGTTGGACCTGGTGGGAATGTGGGGAATGTGCCGGTGGAGGGAATGGTCAGGCCGGGAGGTGTTAATGCTAATGGAGTAGGCGGGAATGGGTATGGGAATGTGGGTGCTGGTATGGGAATGGGAGGAGGAGGAGGGGTGGTTGGGGGAATTGGTGGGGCTGGAGCTGGCCAAGGGACGATACTTTTTGTGGGGGATTTGCATTGGTGGACTACAGATGCTGAGCTTGAGCTGGAAGCTAGTAAGTATGGGCCTGTGAAAGAGGTGAAGTTTTATGATGAGAAGGCTAGTGGCAAATCGAAAGGCTATTGCCAGGTTGAGTTTTATGATCCGGGGAATGCAACTGCTTGCAAGGAAATGATGAATGGTCATCTATTTAATGGCAGACCATGTGTTGTTGCCTTTGCCTCACCATATACTGTCAAGAAAATGGGTGAGGCTCAGGTCAATAGGAACCAGCAGATGGCTCAAACAGCAGTTAATCAGGGTAGGAGAGGGGCTGGTGAAGTGGTGGCTAAGCCTGGTGGCAACACCATCGCTACAGGTGGTAATTACCAGGGTCCTGGTCCTGGTGGTGACAATAACAGAGGTTTTGGGAGAGGTAACTGGGGTGGTAGAGGCAACAACCAAGGGGGGATGGGTGGCAGGGGGGGTCCCATGGGTCCAATGAGAGGCGGGCGTGGTGGAATGGGTGGTCGCGGGATGATGGGGAATGGAAATGGATTTGGTCAAGGAATGGGTGGCACACCACCTATGATGCACCCTCAAGCAATGATGGGTCAGGGATTTGATCCTGGTTTTGGAGGGCCAATGGGAAGAATGGGTAACTATGGTGGATTCCCCGGAGGCCCTGGCCAGCCATTTTCTGGTCTTATGCCATCATTTCCACCCGTTGGAAGTGTTGGTTTACCTGGTGTAGCTCCTCATGTAAATCCAGCATTTTTTGGGAGAGGGATGCCCATGAACAATATGGGAATGATGCCTACTGGTGGCGTTGATGGGCCTAACATGGGAATGTGGGGAGATCCTAATATGGGCGGTTGGGGTGGTGAAGAGCATGGTGGTGGGAGAGCTGGGGATTCCAGCTATGGGGAAGATGCTGTATCTGATCACCAGTATGGTACAGAAGTTACCAATGACAGGCCGGCTTGGCCCAATGCTGGTAAGGAAAAGGATAGAGGCTCAGAAAGAGACTGGTCTGGCTCTTCAGAGAGAAGATATCGTGATGACAGAGAACCAGGTTATGAGAGGGATGTGCCCAGGGAAAAAGATACTGGCCATGAGAACGAATGGCCAGAGAGGAAGCAGCGTGATGAAAGAGATGTTGTGCGTGAAAGGGAGAGGGAGCGTGACAGGGGCCGAGATCGCTCACGAGATCGTGACCGTGACCACCGTGATAAAAGTCGTGACAGGGAACGTGACAGGGATCGTCATAGGGATGATAGGGATAGATATGCAGACCATCATAGGCATAGGGAGCGTGAATCCGAGTATGATGAAGAGTGGGATAGGGGTAGGTCCTCTAGGACTCACAACAAGTCGCGGGTATCACATGATGAAGAGCTAAGATCAAGATCTAGGGATGCTGATTATGGGAAGAGGCGGCGATTAACCTCTGAGTAACTAATGTTGCAGTTGTATTGCTATTAGGACATCACGAAGGACACGTGAATTGGCGCTTGAGCTTTGGGCTACCAAGACTACGTTCTTAGTTGTCTTCGGTTTCTTGGATGAATTGCACTCTTTGATCTCGTTTTTCTTAAGATGTTGGAAAGTTACCTCTTCTCAGGAGCATGGCTTTTTCATGCTTTAATAAAAGTAAGTCTTTCAGTTCCTCTATCATTACATTTAGATAGTTATCATAGTTGTTTCGTTTTACCTATTTTTACTCTTGTTGAAAGCTAATGTTTCTTTTCCTCACAATGCTTTAAATATGCCTACAGCGATGCAACCTTGGTTATTATTTTTTCATGATAATCGATATCCACTGTTAGCCTTATTGGTTAATTAAGCTATCGTTCCATGGTATTGATCATCATTTTTTCTAGAATGGGATTGTATTTTTCATAGTTCCATGATGAGCAAGGTCATTTGATAAATCATATATATGCTCAGTCATTCATTGTTTT
Organism: Rubia balearica; assembly: GCA_032355405.1. Lineage (NCBI taxonomy): Eukaryota > Viridiplantae > Streptophyta > Magnoliopsida > Gentianales > Rubiaceae > Rubia > Rubia balearica. Next base: position 9,341,821 of record JAULKJ010000011.1, on the reverse strand, counting down.
CCTTGTTGCATTGATAATGTTTCTTTTTTACTTTAAACTTCTGATCATGCTGAGCGTCTGTGGTATTAGGACTCTTCTTGGAGTAATCAGTTCTCTATCATCCGGGGATCTTTCAAATTGAATTGTTTCTGTATGGAATATATTGTTGAAATAATTCTAATTCATAATGGTAAATTTTATGCCATGTGCTGCTGGAATCATATAGTAAGAATCCAACTTGATGTTATGGATTTGATGATACATGAAGGTGCAACTAAGGAATGACGATTTTCACCAGAAGCTCGGATTCCTAGAGACAGTTCAGCTGACCTATTTCCGTACTTGAAGACAGTTCATTGTTTCAAGCTCCGTTTCTTAATCAGTGTCCTCATGGCTAGTGAACATTCGAACTAAGTTGTTAGCTTTATCTTTGTTAAACTATGTTTCAGCTACTGAGCACGGGATCTTACAAGTGTTGTGGATGATAATTATGGCTTGAGTCTGTGATGTTATTAATATTTTAAAATTCTCTGCCATTTTTCGGATGTTATGTATGAGCTAGGCTTTAAAAGTGGAGGTTGTAACTAACCTGCCCTCTTTTTTGTTTTCATTTTGCTGTATCATTGTCGCCCTCCTCGGCCCCGGCTTTTTTTGTTGGGTATGCTCTATTGATTACCGCCCTTCGATATGTATCTGTAGAATTTTGTAGATTCTAACCATTGTAGTTGGTTTAGCACTAGAACTGTATAGCTTACTTGTGCTTGTATATAGTCTCTTTATGGCACATGATCTTTTGTTCTTACAGTACAAATTTGGTGTTGGGGAAAGCATATGTTGGTAGTTTTCTAGCCATTGTAGCAGAAACGCTGTTGTTTTGGTACTGGAATTGTACAGTTTTTCCCCTTTTGCACTTCGTATTGTTACTCGGCTGAACATTTAGCTTTTGCTGTCGTCGTAGGAAAAAGGGTGTTTTTAGGGCGAGGTAGCTCGAGGAGTTTGGGGACAAAACTGGGTTTCTTTTGCTAAGATCATCCAACTATTGCAGCAAAAATTAGCTATTTTAGACTTTATCTAATCACTTTGGTAGGTGATAGGAGTTTGTTTACTGTTCTTAACTAGGTCAAATAGTCAAGGAGTGTGATTTAGTTAAGCCCTTTTTGTCCAAGATTAGACCAATTGGTGTAGTTTACAGAGATTTGTTTGACTCATTCGTTTTTCTTGTTAAATGATTGGGTTGACATATTTGCATTGTTCTTTTTGCATTTATGGTTACTTCATACTAATACACTCCCTCCATTCAGCTAAGATTGACACACTTTTCAGTTAACTTTCTCAAGTCACGTTTGATCGTAAATTTCATGTAATATACAAGTAGTAATATTATCATGTAATATAGATTTCTGGAAGGGGGGACTTTTTTTGAGTTCTACTTTGATTCATCATTTCTATGTGCACTCGTAAATGGAAATCAACTGTATTGCTAAGTCGCTAGTATGCTGCAGCTGTGGGTAGAGAATCATCGATCGCCCTCCAGGCCAATAAAATTATTTTTGGAGGCGTCTTACAACTCTATAATCGTTGTCAAGCCCGCTTAATAGTCGAGCCTACTTGATCACTCCTTATTTCCTAAAATACCCCTCACTTTGCTAAATATAGAATTTGCATGACACGTGACAGAATCTGATTTGTCCAACACCTTAACATACAACATTTGTTGACATATAAAATTTCCTCCTGCCGAATGACATCGCATTGTGCATGTCCTAGATATTTTTATCTCACTTGCGGAGTGTCTTCTTTCCGGAACATATTGTTGGTGCTCGCGCCGGTCGTCTACTTCATAAATTGAATTCTTACACTGAAAAAAATTTACTGATCAAAATATTTCATAACATGAAATGTTCCTAGTTGGAATTGACCAAAATAAGTAAAGCACGAATAGTATTAAATTTGTTACTCCCTCCGTCCCGGCAGTTTTGGCATTTTTGGTCAACTTTCTCAGACCATATTTGACCATCAATAACTTTAATTACGGATATTAATGGTACATTAAAGTTTAATATTTAGAAACTACGTCGACATAGGAGTCTAACAATATCTCACATGATGATATTAGAGTCTATATACTAATTAAAATTTACGCTCAAATATGATCTGAGAAAGTTGATTAAAAAACATGCCAAAACTGCCGGGACGGAGGGAGTAAATAATTTAATAAATTACGAAATCAATTAGGGAAGATGGGAAGGGTTATTTTCAGTTTAGTGATAGGATTGGTTGGTTGTTGATCATGTTGTCGTTTCGTGGAATCTATATGACTTAAGGCAGTGAGCTTGTAAATGCACGGACGAATTATTGGATGGTTTCAAACGCAGAATCTGGTCTGGTCGCACCACTTTCGGAGGACGAGGGACAATCTCACTATTTTTAGTGCTTCAACCGTTGAAAACCACTCCCTTTCATTGCTACTGAATTCTAGATATTTCTCGAATTCAAAATATACGTTTTTTTTAGGGATATATACCAATATAATTGTAGATATTTGAGTAAATACCAATATAATTATTAAGTAATTTTTAGTAAAAAAAAATCTATCTACTTAGTGTAAGTGCTAGGAGCATGTACAATGGGGCCTCAATTCGGGCTCGATCCCGAAAACTCTCACAGCAGGGGCTCTGAGCGGGCTGCATTGAAGCATCCCACTGGTCCGACTGGGGAGACTGAGCCCGCGCACAGCGGCCTGCTGAGGAGACGCACATGGGCTGTGTCAGAGCTGATGAGCGTTCATTTTTTGGCCCAGGGTTCCATGTGGCACCCTCTGATTGGGCCACGTGGCACCGCTGTCCCCCCAACTGGATTGGGATAGTTGGACCAATCAGGTGGTGCCATGTGTCCCAATCGAAATATTTAAAAATTTTCAAAAAAATCAGAAAATATATTTTGTACTAATTAAAAATAAAATTTTTAAATCTTCTATTATATTTTTCAAAATCTAAATTAAATTTTAGTCATTTAAAAAAATTAAAACAACATTAGTTAATAAAATAAATTTTAAATTGAAATTAATTTCAAAAATTAAAATTTTCCAAATGAAATCAAATTAAAAATTATAAATGTATTATTAAATTTCACATTTAAATTTATTTTGTTAGGTAAATTTATTTAAATTAAATATTAAAAGTAAAATTGAGGAGTATGATAGAAAAATCAAGTGGGGTCCATGAAGGGGTTTCAAGTGGGCTCACCCGATGTGGGAAAAAATGGGGGTGATTTAGTTACAGGGTCAATTGCTGAGATGGATAAATAATGAATTGAAATCGCAAGAGCGGGCTTACCATTGTACATGGTCTAATAAAATCATACCGAGTATATTCCAGCATTGACTTGCCATTTTCGGTCATTGACTGATCGGAAATGACCAAAATACCCTTTGGGCCATATTCAAAATTAAAAGACTATTCTGCCCCCTAACTGTTTCGTCAACCACCGTCGTTCCGCTATTGCTTCTCCACCGTCGCTCCGAATCTCCAACATCCACCACTCATACTCTGAAACTCCCCGCTGCACCTCTTCACCTCCGCCACTTCATTCATTCACTTGCCACTCCACAACCTCTCGTCGCTGCTCCAAACCCACCACCACTCGTTGACCCAGCGGAACCCAAACCTTTCAAACCCGAGCCCATAACCCATCAAAGCCAATGGCTGGATCCCCGACCAAATCAGAAACACCCGATCCCAACCCATTACCTTTAAAGGAAGCTCATAATGCCGCTCGCCACCTCCACCACCATCGCCGGTGTCACCATAACCAGGATGATGCTTCAAGAATCTAACTTACCTCGACTCAGCCATTAACCTCAAGTTCACATTCTCCACCCTCAAAATCCGCGAGAACTCTGGCAACATAGATAGACCTCGTGCAACAGTAGCACCAAAATGATGACATAATCGGGGTGGAGGACATTGTCGGCGACTAGATCTGATAAGAATGTTCTTCTTTGACTCGTCGACAAAAAAAGAAGAAGAAATAATGGCTAAAAGAAGAAACTCCTCGGTTTGATTTTGATTTTGTGAAATAAGAAAGAGGGGTTTCTGTGTGAAAAGGGTGGCGGGTGAGCACTACAGTAAATTCCATATTTTTATTTTTCATTCTTTAGAGGGGTAAAATTGACTTTTCACCCGATTCCAAACTAAATATGTCAGAATGGGTACGTTTGCACTTATACCCACTATCTAGGGTTATATTGCACTTTCAATTATCAAAAGATTACATTGGCACTTATGTGAAGTAGGTAGGGTTATAAAGCATTTGCTCCTTTTTAAAGGTAAAATCTTGAGAAAACTGTCTTTCCATAGGCATATAGAAATATGAGAATGAATTAGAATTATAGAAATGTAAAAGGTTTTAGTTGAAATTTCAAAAATTTGTTATGAAACGTGCAGCAGTTATAAGTTTATGACTCGATTAATGCAATTTGTACATTTTATCTTAATTTCTTCTAATTTGCAGTTTTAACATTGGTGTTTCCATAACTCTACTCATATTTATTGACCCTAACCATATAACCTGATCCTAGCCAATCCCAACCCAATCAGACCAAACAGATTCAAATCGAATCATTCGATCCAAAAACAATCAAACCTACCAAATTCGGGTGAAAATAGAGCATAATTCCAACACCTAGAAAATAGATAATGAACTCTCCCAATCCATCACCACCCCACTCGAACCCTGACACCGCCACTCTTTTCCCACCCTATCTCTACCACCACCAGATCTTCGATGCCGCTCGCAACAAAACCCTCACCCCGAGTCCATCCCAACACGAATTCTTAACCCATATAACTGTCGACTGGTCGTTCTGGTGGTTCACTCGCTCGTAGAATCCTCCCCGTTCGCTCGTGAACCACCACCCTTTATGGTCACTCGCAAACCACCTTATGAATCACTACCGTATTGCCTCCGTCGGACATGCTGGAGCTCGAAAATAGCGTATTCATAGTTTCGCCACCACTGCGTCATTATGTACTTTATGTCTATTATTAATAATTAAATGTAATTTTCAGTTTTCAATTAAATATGTAAAATATTAAAAAGATATAAAAGGCATAAACTAGCAAAATGTTAGAAATAACTAAAAGAGGAAAATTCTAAAATAACTCTATAGTTTATACGAAAGTGTCAAAATAATCTCGTATAATTTAAAAGTGGCAAAATAACACTAAATTCCAGTCGAACGTGCTGAAATAATCTGATGATATAATAGAGTAAAAACCCTTATGGGCCAAAATACCCAACCCCCCTAGGCAAGTCCTCGACCCAGAATAAGTTTTCGAGACCCACCTGGCTTCTGGCTAGAAGAAGAAAGGAGTTAGGTCATAGATCAAGGATATTAAGGTTTTAGAGTAGTATAAAAATAAATGTTTGTCTTCTATTTTAGGGATTCAGTCTATTGCCTAATTTTACTGAGTTAGCTCTTTTCCCAAGACTGACTTGACCGTCGGAAAATCTTACCTCGGAAACTCCGGGTTTGTTTCCCTTGCAGAATGTGGACCCGATCGAGGAGATCGACAGTTGAGGGCTTGGATTGAGTCTGAGATGCATCATAACCCTGCCGACAATGATTTTGAAAAATTCATCGTTGACCATTTTGAAAATGACCAAAATACCCCTGCTTAGTTTTCCTTTTAAAAAACTGGTCGATTTTACCCTACAAATATATAAGGTTAGATCAATAATTTTTTGTCCAAACCTGAGGATAGATCAGTAAAATTTTATAAAACGTAAGGTTATATCAATATTTTTTTAAAAAACTCGGTGCTTTTCTTCACTCCGCTTCTTCCTCTTCTCTTTGTTTTTTGAAAATCAACTTATATAAATATTTTTTTAAATGTATTGATCTCACCTTATATTTCTATAAAAAATAATGATCTGGCCTATATTTTTATTGGGTAAAATCGTCTAACTTCTATATAGAAAACTTCAAGTTATTTATAGGATGATCGACACCGGATTTTCTACAGTTAACGTTGGCATAGTTATTTTAATGCCAACAATTTCTTTAACAATTTAGAATTTTTATGATACTTTCAAATTATTAAGGATTATTTTGTTACTTTGTGTAAAACATTGAATTTGTCTTGTATTTTTCCCAAACTAAAACCACTTAGGGTGTGTGTAGTTGGGTTTAATTTCAATCTATTTTAGAACCAATAAATAAATTCAGGACTAAAAAACTAAACTATCACTAATAAACTAAATTCAGCACCTATAAACTCAACACTGGAAGAAAAAATTAATAAATATTTATTATGGTTCTCAGTAATCACTGATTAAGTAATAAGTTTAAAAGTAAAATATATTACGAATACAGTATTATTTTGGGAGTCATTATTTTCATCTTTTTAAAAAATAAAGACTAAAGTGCTAAAATAACCCTAACTTTAGGCTGGAAGTATCAGTATAACTCTGCAATCTCAGAAAGTGCCAATATAACCTTTGACTCGTTTGACTTTTTAGTCAACTTCTGTTTGGCCTCAATGAAAAGACGATTTTACCCTTACCTTAAAAGGATAAAAATAGAGAGCTCTTTTCGACCCAAATCATTAGCTTTGCTTGACTTTTCTGTTCTTCGCCCTTCTTCTCTGATGAAAACCCTATTCGCACTTCTTCTTCTCTGCTGAAAATCATTTTCGCGCTTCTTCCTCTCTTTTTTTTGACGCGGAGAAGAGGGGTGGTGGAGGTGGGGGGAGGGAGGGGAAAACGCACTTCTTCGTCTCGGTTTTTGATGCAAAAAAAGGGTGGTGAAGGCATGGCGGGGGCGGGAAGAGGGAGGAGCCACACACATCGCCTTCATCGCGGTAAATCTGCTTCCGTCGGTGGTCCTCCAGCGTCGTCGAGCTCTGAAAAAACTGCTTCCTATGACTCCTCGGGTATCTATAACTTCGGCCTCGCCGCCTCGAGAAGTTATGGTCAAGTCCTAGAGCTCCGGACGAGGAGGACGATGATTGTGAGGACACAAAGTGCGATTTTGATGCGTAATCAAATATTGTGATGTGAAATTCGTAGGGAAAAGAGTCAATTTTTATGAGATTGGATTTTAAATTTTGTGTGGTTGTGATAGGTGGTGGTGGTAACAGAGCTGGTGGGGTGACTGGGACGGGTGGTAGTGGTGGCTGGTGTTTGCGTAGGTTTTCGGCGACAGCGGCGGCGGTTTTCGGCGGGTGGTGGTGGTGCTAGGGCGGGTGGGGTGACTGGGATATGTGGAGGCTGGGAGAGTGGTGGCTAGTGTTTACGAAGGTTTCCAGTGTTGGAGGTGGTTCCTGGTGGCGCAAGGCATTGGCAGACGGCATCAACATTATATATATTTTTAAAAAAATATGTCTAGGAAGAGGGGTATTTTTATCATTTCCTTTTTGTCTTGCTTGAATTTGATTGGTCAACGCCGAAATTAATGATTTTGCGTACATCGACACTAATTTTTCAAAAGTTTGGGTTAGATTGACACATACAATAATTAGTTAGGGTTATATTGACACTTTCAGAGATTGCAAAGTTATATTGGCATTTTCAGCCTAATGTCAGGGTTATAAATGTAAATAACCCAAAAATAAATTACCAATAAATTCAATTCAACACCAAATAAACCTAACTAAACATAAACTTACTAGGATTAGTTTGGCCTTGTAGTTGACTACATTCCAAGAACCGACTATCAAAACCAACATGTACTACGCGTAGGGATGATCATGGGTCGGTCGGATCGGGTCTAATAAAACCCAGACTTGACCCTAAATTTTTTTAGTTAAACCCAGACCTGTCCATAGGGTCTGAAAATCTTAGACTCGTACCTAGACCCGATGGGTTTAAACGGGCCTTGAGTCCAAAACGGGTCTCAAATGGGTCTAACTTTTTTTAAAAAAAATCTTCACTAAATAAAATATGTATGATCTTAAATTTGAATAACTCAAGTTCAATATGGATATGAATTAATTCTTAAAGAAAAATATACAATACATATTATTTGTTTGAGTAAAGTTTTTAGATAACCCCTAGTTCTTTGAAAAGTGCAAATATAACCCTCAATTTTTCAAAAGTGCTAATATACCCAAGAATATTTTTAAAAGTGCTAATATACCCATGACCGATGTAAACGACATCAAATGTGAATGAATGTATGAATGTATGATTAACCGCTC
>JAULKJ010000011.1:9322613-9333541 GCA_032355405.1 Rubia balearica | reverse complement strand
TTATCTTGATTTCTTCTAATTTACACTTTAAACCTTGGTCTTTCCATGACTTATGGAAAGACCGTCTTTCAAGAGATAATGTAGGTAGTATTAAATTATTATTTTTAGTTTATATCATAAAAATATCTTTTAATAAAAAGTTGGATATCACTTTTAATTCAAACAGTATTATATCGATATATACATTCAATTGAAAATTATATTTTAAAGAAATAAATTTTAAAAAGATATATTTATAAATAAGATGGCAACTAGTAAATTTTGTATAACATTTTCTTTACTATAAAGTACTTTTCTCATTTTGTTTATATACTCTCTTTTTTTCATTTTGAACCATTTTAATGACAAAATTTTGGGAAAACCAATTTTTCTATAGGCATGTGGAAAGACGAGATTTAATTAAAATTAGGAAAATGTAAAAAAAACTAATTGTAATATTAAAATTTGTAATACAACGTGCAACAATTATAAGTTTTTTACCCTATTAATGCAATTCAAAAAAATCATTACAATTTCTTCTATTTCGAAGTTTAATCATTGGTTTTTCCATAACTTATAGAAAACCTGTCTTTTAAGAGATGGACTCCATTTTAATTATGATAAAATAAAAATTAATGTCAAATATATTTTTAAATTTTCCGTCCATCAAACTAATCCACAGGACAAAGTTTTGGAACCCTTCTTTTCATAGTCTTATGAAAAGATATGGTTTAATTAGAATTATACAAAGATAAAAGTTTTAATTGCAATATTAAAATTTTATTGTGCAACGTGCAATAATTATAAGTTTATGACCTGACTAATGCAACCCAAAAATTTTATCTTGATTTTTTCTAATTTACAGTTTAAATCTTGGTATTTTCATAACTTATGCAAAAATCATTTTTTAAAAGACGAATTCTTAAATTTTTTCTTGCTTATGGTACTTATAATTGAAAAAAAATCTAAGAGTCCATCTCTTAAAAAATGGTCTTTCCATAAGTTATGGAAAGACCAAGGTTTAAACTGTAAATTAAAAAAATAAAGATAAAAAATTTAGGTTGCATTAATCGGGTTATAAACTTATAATTATTGCACGTTGCATAATAAATTTTTAATATCGAAACTAAAATCTTTTACGTTTCTATAATTAGTTTTTTCCCAAAACTTTGCCAAAATATAAAGATTAAGAAAAACAAAATAAAGAAAAATCCAACACTACCCAAAGCCGACCACGTGCCAGATGCGGTACCAACGGCTAAGATTAGCCGTCTCCCCGACCAATCGAAAGGCCTAAAATTCGTACAATCTTAGACATAGTTATCGGTAAACAAGGGTCCGTATTTGTCCACGCATCACTCCTAATCGCATTATTATAGCATTTGATCCAACGGACCTCAACATTCTCTTCTTCTTCCCCCTTTCCCCTCCATTTTTTCCTCCAAATTCCTCTCCCAATTTCCCCCAAATTTTTTTTCCAGTTTTTCCCTTCTTTTCTTCATCGATGTAGTATCCATTTTCCCTTTCTATAAAGGTGTAAATCTAAAAACTCTTTAGCCAACTCTTTCCTGTTGTGGTTCTGAATTTCAGTGATAATTTCAGTGATGAGTGGGATTTTGCAGTTTCTTGTAAGTTAAGTTAGTATAAGAGCATCTCCAACGGTGGTGTTTTTGGACCAGAACTTGTGGAGCTTTGTGAGAGGTAGTACTAAGTAGCTGGGGAGCTTTATTCCAGCTAAACCTCCACTATCTTTTTATTTAGAGGATTTGGATTCTTCCACGAAATAGCACCAGAAAATCCCCTTTCCCAAATCAAATTCTGATCTGTTTGGGATCCGCCATGGCAGACTCCGACAACGAGTCCGGCGGCAACAGGGACGGCAACAACTTCTCCGAGAGCTCGCCGCGGGAGCAGGACCGGTTCCTCCCCATCGCGAATGTGAGCCGGATCATGAAGAAAGCGCTCCCCGCGAACGCGAAGATATCCAAGGACGCGAAGGAGACCGTTCAGGAATGCGTGTCGGAGTTCATCAGCTTCATCACCGGCGAGGCCTCCGACAAGTGCCAGCGGGAGAAGCGGAAGACGATCAACGGCGACGATCTCCTGTGGGCGATGACGACGCTGGGGTTCGAGGAGTACGTGGAGCCGCTGAAGATTTACCTCCAGAGGTTTAGGGACATGGAGGGGGAGAAGAGCGCCATGGCCGGGAGGCCGGAGAAGGACGGCGGCGGTAATGGCAGTTCGGTGAATATGGGGAACTCCGGGGGCGGTTACGACGGTGGGGGTATGTATGGAGGAGGTGGTGGTGGGACGGGGATGATGATGGGGACAGCGCAGCATCATCAGGGACACGTGTACGGCTCCGGAATGTACAACCAGATGCCCGGCGGTGGCGGGTCGGGTAAGATCGGGTCGGGTTACCTGGGGTCCGGGTCGTCGATTACCGGGAGACCAAGGTAGGGGCAATTGGATCATCAATTCAGCTCACATGATGTGGATTTGACTAAGGTAGATGGGGATTGGAAATGGAGTTATTATTGTTTAGCAATTTTTTTTTCTTATGTATTTTCTGATATATAGGAGGAAATTGCTTCTATATGTAAAGTATGTGTTAAAAAGAAGAATTTGGTGTTTATTAATGTACATGGAAATGTTATTTTGGCATAATTTTCTATTTATATATACGGAATCCAAGTTTGTTGTTTAACCGTTTATAATGTCAGAAGTAAGGAGTTGCATATGGGTGAAATCGTCTTTTTTAAATGACGGCACTTATAATTTGATGCTTCAAAAAGACTCGTAACTGAAGTATAGGAAGATCGTTAGAGTTTACAATGGTCAATTTTATTCCACTCTTTCAGTGCAGGTTTAAGTACTATCGTAATTAAACATTGTCCTTTAACTAAATGTTTAATTTCTATCTCCGTCTTTGTATAATTTGATTTTAACAGTGTAAGTAGTCAAGAAGATTATACATTTACTAATCGTGTATTATCGTTACATTAACACCAGATATTTCACGAGTTAAGAAAACTAATGTTTAGAGAATAGTGAATCCGTCCAATGTTTTAGACAATACTATTTTTACATAATCAATGTTCTTAATGAGAAAAGGTTAAGAATCAAATAAGTAGGGTTTATATAGTTGACCATGAGTTGAAGGAGGAGCCAAAAAGGTTGGAGAATTTTCTTTTGGGTTAGTGATGGATAGTAGAGTGCACATGGCAGCACAAACCAAAAAAGTAATGCCCATGATACTAAGTCACTACACAAAGTGGACCCTTTTTTGTTGAGAACTAGACCCAACTTTCAGATAAACATTCAATGGCGATGCCTACTTCCACGTAATATCACTTCTTTTCCATCTTCCTCTTCAAGGGCCATATATATTCTTCCATCCGATCTTACAATCTCGAGTTTCTAGGCAGTCCTAGGAACTCGAGATCAGAATATCAGATCGAAGAATCATTTTGCTAATTTGATCAGAATTATGATGACTATGGCTCGTGTTGCCCGACCGCTCCAAACGTCAGGAACAAGACCAGCCTACATTACTACCCCCAACTAAACTCACTTGTTTTCATGTATTAACACGATTTTAACACAGTATTGTCAACAATGGTGGAACCACAACTGTATGTCAAGGAGGCTGAATTATATTGACAAGATTAAAACGCTTGCTTCCATAAAATTCTAAGAAACTCGGGGGCAGAACAAAAACTTTCAACGGGCAGAACTCTCAGAGAAAGCAAAAACTTCCTTAACTGCTGGAATTCGGGGGATGCCCACACCAGCCCTACCCCTCAATTCCGCCACTAATTATCAAGGTATAAGCAGCTGTTATATTACAGTACGAAACAGAATAAAAGTACAATGAAGTCAAATTATTGTAGAGATAAACAGTATACATGACAAAGGTCCCAAAATAATCCCTTCTCTACTTAAAACGGTTTTCAAGTTCTAATTTCACAACAAAGAAACACGTCCTTCGGAGTACTAACCCTTGAAACAAAACACAGAAACATAAGCTTAAAGCATGTTTGTAATATAGCACAACAACATGCCCCGGTATCCAAGGGTGTAATAACTCCCTAATCATAAACTACAGCTAAACCCCAGATAAAACAAGATGAACGATGTCTTTAAAACTCCTTGAAATGATCACTTCTTATCTACACATCCACACCTTGGCTAGAAGGCTGTCGATTCTCTTTCTCACCTTCACCCTCACCCTCACCCCCTTCTTCCTCATCATCTGCCTCATCCGCCAGTTTAGTGAGCTCGTCCTGGATCATGATCTTTATGCTCGATTTCCTTGGGGTGAGATCTGATTTATAGCGCTCAGCTGAAAATCAAGAAGTAACAGCGCCGTTTGAGAAACACTAGTGAGGTAAAACAAATGCATTCAGTGGTCTTAAGTAAAAAGGAGAATGAAGAGAGTTGTAGGGACATACCAAGCTGCTTCAGAATGTCAGTGAAGGTAGCCTGCACCGGTTATCAAGAAGCACGAGGTGAAAAGTTAGGAACGCGATAACGAAGGAGTTGCCACCGAAAAAATGAAAAAATTGCAGCCTCTGAAAAAATACTTACGGTATTGAAGTCGACTTCTTTCAGAATTTCACAAATTGCTGCCCTCAACTGATCATCAGTCAGTTCTAATTTAGCATCTTTTGGCTTGTCCTTCCCTTTTTCAACTTTCTTGCCTGCATGAAGGATAATTTTTTAGCAAAGAAGAAAATTATACTTTTGACGGAAGAACAGTAAAAGGGTTAAATGTAAATACAGTATGAGACCATGCTTAAAGAGTTAAAAGCAAGCTTACCTGTGCTCTCCTTGGATGCGGCAGACTTCTTCTGTGCCGAGGGCTTCTTCTCCTTGGGTTCTGCCTCAGTCTTCTTCTTCTTTGATGATGCCTTAGGGCTGGTAACAGTGTTTTTAGCTGCTTTTGAGCGGCTTGATGCTGACTTTGAAGGAGTGGATTTGGCCAAAGTTGGAGCCTTTTTTGGCGTTACCACTTTCTTACTCTTGGAGCTTGCAGCAGGTTCCTTCTTTGTTCGTGGCTTCTTAGAGACTTGTTTCTTAACTACTTTTTCGTCCTCAGAATCAGCTTCAGATTCAACTTCCTTATCACTTTCTGCTTTATCAGACATTATTTCATCATCTGATTTTTCAGCACCGTTGACATCCTCTTTCTCATCTGCTTCATCATGTTCCTTCACTTCCTCTACTTCTTCTGATTCATCATCTGATTCACTATGACTTTTATCCTCCTCACTTTTTGAGGAAGCACCATCTGTCTTCTTTCGACTCTGTTAGATACAGAATATGTAAGAAAATCACGACAAAACTTGCTATTTTGATCTAAAGTGTTCCTTTGACTAGCTCTCTGTGGTTTAATATTGCATTCTCTCCCTGTAACACACACTTTTACTCTTGAGAAAACTCACATGCTTGTACAACTTTTCCCCTCTACAGAGGTGATACAAACATCTAATTTATAAATCAGCACCCGTTTAGATACCAATATAGGATTGGCATTTTTCAGTTAAAATGGTAAATGCTAAATGTCAAAACCAAAGCGTAGAACTGAACAAAGAGATTTTAAAACTTCAAGACGTGCTGCTGTTCCTTTCTCAGAGAGAATGCACTATACCAGTAGTTCTGTAGCAGCAAGAGAATCAATACCTTAGCCAAGCCTTTTGAAGATGCACTCCCAGAAGCACTTCCTTTACTGGTCCTCTTACGCTTCATCCCCTTACTAGATTGGTCAGCCTGCATAACATGAAATCAAAAAAAAAAAAAAAATCAGTACAACAGAACAAGTGTTGGCAACTAATGATTCAAAATATAAATGCCCCTTCCAAAACCATTGTGAAAAAGCTCAACTGTTCCATACCTGTTCTTTTTCGGCCAGCAATTCAGTAGTTGTGGCATGAGGAGCCTCCAAGAACTCCATCAACTTCACAATAATGTCCTCCTGCAAGCATAGAAAGCAGAATATCAAGCAATTTACTATACAAGATTCGCTGGAGTAAGTAAGCCTCATTAGAAATACTAGCCAGCTTTTAAATAGAAGTCAATCGACATCAATGCATATTTTTTTTGGAATAGCTAAGTGATCAACTAGTTTAACTACTAAGTTGATCAACTTGTTTAACGAGGAGGCAACCTAAATTGCTTGACTCTGAAAAGACTGATGGGGAGAGCAAATGTAACTAACCTTTCTTGTACTACCCTTTGAAACAGGTATATCAAGAACATCACAAATCTCAACCAATTTCTCCTTAACATATTTGTCAAGTTTCTCTTTCAGCCTCAACTTTTGCTTTTCCTGCAAGCAAATTATTATCAATATTTGAGTATCTCTCACAGCACCAAAAAATATTGAGTTAAAGTTTACCTCATTCTCACGCCAAACGAACCCAGAAAAGCGTGAAATATTACTCTTGAATTGACCAGCCTACAAAACAAATAAACAGGATAGGCTACAGATTGTCACCAACACATGACAGCATATGACATCAGATGCATGTCATAATGTATAAAATAGAACTGTGGCTGTGGACCAGAACACTACAACCTAGATTTACTTTAATGTAACGACTAATGAAGGTGTGTGATAATCCGCCCAGTTCAATTTCAAAGAAACAATATCAGAAATAAATGGATAAAGGGTTAAAGTTGTGCAAACCAGCAAAATTCCTACAAGATCTTTTAAGATTAACTAGAGTCCTAAACTGTAAAATATTTAGAAAGACAATATAATAATAATAATCGGCCATGAATTACAATCCTACATTCAAGATTAACTACTTCCTTTATTCAAAGATCATTGCAGTCAAACTGTGAGAATCACAAACTTAGCAATCTCAATTAGTGTCATCTACTATTGACTAATGAAGGAAAACTATTCCTAAGGAGGGTATTAGATGCGTCTTAAAATCATTCATGCAATCAAGCTGAAGATGTAGAAACCAATGAAAGCAATATGCATAAGAAAGGCTAAATGAAATCAGTCCATTTGAATACAAATAAAACTTCAAAAATATCACCTTCCCTCTCCTTGCAAACAGTATTGTGTGCAGCAACTTAAAAGTTTCGTCACTCTTTTTCCTTGATAATTTATATGCCACTGTAATAAAAGATAAATATTTTTAGCTCAATAACATAAACATATTCATCAAACTAAAACAAAAGGTCAACAAAAAAACTACTCAGTAAGAATAAATATGAACCACAAATGTGAACGGCCTCTTTGAAAATATGCATACTCATCTTATAGTTGCAATTTTACAGAACTAAAAGTGTAAATGAAGCAACTGATAAGTAGATACAGAAGATGGGCACAAAATTCCCCTGAACTAAAATCATTCTAAATTGCATTCAAGAATAAAATAAGAAATCTACCAAAAACAAGGGCTCATGCAGCCAACTACAGTCCACAATAACCAACTACCCAGGCATCCAACACAAGTAACAGCAAATTTGTGCTATGAAAAATGGAAGATAACAGCAGTTCAAACAGAGACTCAATAGCCAGATGAATACACAATTAATGAAAATAACAAGAACATGAAAAATCATACCATTAGGAATATCTTTTAGACAGGTTCCACGACCCTGAAAAATACAAATCATCAGCCTGATCCAGAAAAATAAACGGTGCCAGTACAAACATGATCACCACACAATTATAAACAGCAGAACAGAACATATTAGGTGGATAGTAGAAAAACACCTTCTCAATACGGAACTCCTTGGAAGAATCATTATCAATTGCAGCAACCAGCCTCTCCACCGACTTCCGCTCACGTACTGGACGCTCAATAGTAGGGGCAGCAGGTGTTTTAGGCTCCTCCTTTTTCTTTTCTACTTTTTTCTTCTCTGTGCTCTTTTCAACTTCTTTTTTCTTCTCTCTGCTCCTTCCAGCAGATGTAGGTCTCTTTGAACGCTTTTTTGTACCTTTCTTTGCATCAGCCTTTTCTTCCTTAACATCTATATCCTTTCCATCAGCATCTTCATTTTTTTCTGTCAATTCATCTTCATCCATATCCTCCTTGTCATCATTGCCCTGGTCTTCCTTATCACCTTTCACCTCATCTACATCCATAGCTTCCACAGTTTCCTTTTCCTCTTTCCCTTCATCAGCGTCTTCTTTCACTTTTTTCACTTCATCTACTTCCATTTTCTCCTTGCCTTCACTAGTATCATCCTTTTCCTCTTTCACTTCATCTTCATCGACATCTTTCTTTTCCTCACCCACTTCACTCATAACATTATTTTCCTCAGCTTTCAGACTAGCAGTGTCTGTGTCTTTCTCCACAGTCAATTCATCTGTAGCCTTCTCTTCCCCTTTCACTTCATCCTTCTTTTCCTCAGTCACTTCATCCTTCTTTTCCTCGGTCACTTCATCTGTATCCTTCTTTTCCTCTGTCACTTCATCAGTATTATTCTTTTCCTCAGTTTTATCCTTGTTTTCCTCAGTCACTTCGTCCATTTCTTTAGCTTCATCTTCTTTGACTTCTTTCATCTCTACCACCAGTTCATCCTCTTGTTGAATCTCCTCAGGTTTCTTTTCTTCGACTTTATTCTCCTTATCTCCTTCTTTAGCTTCTTCTTTAGATTCTTGAACCTCCACTTTTTCACCCCCTTTATTGTCTTCCTTATCTGATGCCACGTGCTCAGATTTTTTATCAGCTTCCTCCTTTTCAAGGCCTTTCTCTTCTACAGTATTCTTAAGAGTTATATCCTTCTCTTTAACAGTAGCCTCACCATTAGGAGTGGCCTCAGATATCACGGTATTCTCCACTCCCATTACTAACAAAATCCTGCAAAAATTAAATAAAAGTAAGCCATCAAGTTTTGTTCTAACAAGTAAAGCATGTCTTTACAGATCCATAAAGCCCCAGCGACTTCTAACCACGTCAATAAATTGAACCTTAACTTATAACCTACAGACCAACATTTACATGGATAAGATAAGAACACAAGAAAACACCACCCACAAAAATATCAACACTAAATTAAACCAATAAAAATCAAATTAAACACTGCAATGAAACTTGAAACTGAAATGGAGGCTTAAGAAGGTGGATTCAGATACAAACACAAGAAAACCCTAAAAAAATATAATTTTTAAAAAAACCTTTGAAAACTGGATGTATGAAAATCAAGCAAAGCTTAAAATCTGAAGAAGAATTAAAAAATAAAATAAAAACTCAACAGACAAAAAAATCCTAACAAAACTAAGAAAAATTAAATCCAGAAAAAAAAATTGGAGGTTTATGATTGAAACATACGAAAACCGCACATTCAAAAAAATTGGGTATAAAAAATTAAAAATCCACCAAAACTTAAGACTGGTCACAGAGTGTAAATTGAGGAGGACTAAGATTACCACAAAGAACGATGAAGAAGATAATTATTCCAACCCTACAACTAAAACAACTGAAAATCCCATACGTTTACATAAACAAAGCTAGGTTGAATTTATCATTTAAACCAAAACACTAAACCTCACACCAAATTCAACAAAGCTTAAATTTTTTTATCAGAAAAAAAAAGGATTAAACCTTGAGCCTAAACTATAAACCACGCATTAAGTGAAGAAGATGAGACCTTTAGGAACCCCAAAAAAGCACAGCTAAGTGAAAAAAAAACAAAACATAAAAAACCCTACAAACGAGAAAAAAAATTCAAACAAAATTGAAGATAAGAAAATTGGGAATTAAGATAGGAACGTACAAAAACCCTAGATACCGAATAAGAAAAACAGCACAAAAAATTCCACCAAAACTTAAGGCCACTCAACGTACCGTAAACTGAAGAGAAGTGTGAACAAACAACGATGAAGAAAAAAATCATTCCAGCAGATTCCCTACAACTAACCACCCACGATTAAACATCTGAAAATCCACCGTAAAAAACAGAGCCGAATTACAGGCCACAAAAATCTGCATGAACAAAAGCTACGGTAGAATTTCCCATTCAAAACCAAACCCTAACAACCAAAATTCGAAAACAAAATTATTTCACAGCAAACAAAAGAGAAAAAACACAGATATTCACGGAGGAAAGGGGGGGAACGGCTGAATCACAGAGCTTCAGAGCTTACAGAAATTTCTAGACCGTAAAATTCTTTATTTCCGCGCCTAAATTCCAAATCCCCAATTTTTCTCCGAGTTCTACAACACGAACACTGGAGAAACTGTGTGAGTGCGTGCTTTCGGGGGTGAGGTATTTATATTGCGGACCTAAAGTCCGGATTTTAAATGCGTTTTATAATCCAGGTAGGACTGCAGTGACGCTGGGCGCTATTTCAAACTGATAATTCCATTGGACGGTTCAGATTGCGCATCTTCGATCTGACGGCTGTGATTTCCTCTGGTTTGAGCTTTGGATCGATATCATGGAGTGGTAATCTTTTGCAATATTTCTCGTTTCTATTTTTTTCATTTATTAAAAAAGGTTGGGCTTTCTTCTAAAGTCCAAAACACCCCTCTTACGGCTAGGAATGGCTTTAGGCAGGGGCGGGGTGATTATGGTACATTCAATTTTTTAAATTTAAAAAGTTTATGCTTAACCTTTGATCCATGTTATATGTAGGAAAATACGAAAACTAATAATTTATTATATATGATATGAGTAAGTGTCATGGAGTGGTAAGGATGGTACGAATATGAACTAACGTTCGGACCTGGTTTATTAAACCTATAGCAAAGTGCAGATATAACCCTATATAATTAACGAAAGTGCAGATATAACCCTGCTATTTTTTAAAGTGCAAATATAACCCTACATAATGAGATAAAGTACAAATATAACTCTGTCCGGTAACCTTCCGCCTGACCACCACCGGACCACCGTCGGACCGCCACCGGACCACCGCGGGTCGCCGGAAAATCATGTATTTTTGGCGGTCCGGCGGTGGTCCGACGGTGGTCCGGCGG
>JAULKJ010000011.1:9264404-9281415 GCA_032355405.1 Rubia balearica | reverse complement strand
GTTATAAAGTTTATAACCCGATTCATACAACCCGAAAATTTTATCTTGATTTCTTCTAATTTACACTTTAAACCTTAGTCTTTCAATGACTTATGGAAAGACCGTCTTTCAAGAGACGGACTTTAGTAGTAATCAACATGAATGATTTTTTCATTTACAAAAAGTAATCAATTCAAAATCCCGCCAACTTCCTCCGGACTACTCGTTTTTTGAATTTAATAATGATTTGATCAGACATTGATGTTTAGCAGATGGGATTTCGTAGAATGCGAGAATTCCTCTAATCCCTTTCCAATCCTTCGAATAATACAAGGTTTCCTAGTTAATTTTTGGACTACAGAAGAAAGGGTTTTTAGGTTTTTTTTTTCAATCAATTGGAGAAAAGATGAATTCAGGGGATCTGCACAAAGTGTGGGAAATCAGGGCTTTGAAGAGAAAGCCTAAGGAAGAAGAAGCCCGGAAAATTCTCGAAAAGATCGCCGCTCAAGTTCAACCGATTATGCGGAAACACAATTGGAGGGTCAAGATTCTGTCCGAAATGTGGTATGGGATCATATGATTTCTGTCTGTTAATTGAGATATAATTTTGTGGGGTTAGAGAAAACCCCAGAAAGATAGGATTTTGTGTCCATTTGGTTATTGAAATTCCTGGTTTGGTGTTGTTTTTCCCTGCAATTTTATGTTATGATGGTGTTTTTTGATGAAAAAAAACTTTGAAATTGCAGCCCGAAGAATCCGTCATTGCTCGGGCTGAATGTTGGAGCTGGAATCCAGGTCAAGTTGAGGCTTAGAAGGGCTAACAGAGATGAGGACTTTATCCCGTATAATCAAGTTCTGGATACAATGCTACATGAGCTTTGCCATAATGCTCATGGTCCTCACAATACTAGTTTCTACCAGCTCTGGGATGAGCTTCGGAAGGTACATTTATGTAAATAATGCGCGATACATTTTGTTTGCTGTAATATGCATATGATCGTAAGGATTGCGATCTGTAGCGTTACATGGAAATGAATTTGGATTTTATTGAAACATTGTTTGCTGAGGATTGGAAGTGAGTTACTACTTTTTTCAGATATTTGATGATGTTTTCATCTTCATCTTCATTTACTACGATTGATTAGTGATTTTTATTTGATTTTTGAGTCAGAGTACCTTGAGCAGTTTGAGATACAGCTCCTTTACTGCTTCTCTCCTCTAGGATATGCTCATTTCTTGGTGGTTCATTCTTTATATTGATGATCTTTTCATTTTGATCTTCGAGTTGCTACACTGAACAAGATATCTCGAGCATGATGAAATATAGTTCTGTATATGTTTCAGTCAGTCTTGGATTTGTTTGTTGCTTTATGGGTTCTATGTTTCATGCGTTATCAATTGTTTAGGAGTGCGAGGAACTTATTAGCAAAGGGATAAGTGGTTCAGGACAAGGTTTTGATCTTCCAGGAAAACGTTTGGGAGGTTTAAAGCCCCAACCGTCTCTTTCCTCTCTGCGACAGACTGCTTTATCTGCTGCTGAAAAGAGAGTGCGTCTCGGGTCCTTACTCCCATCTGGCCCGAAACGCCTTGGTGGTGATGGTGGTTTGATGGCTGCATTGAGTCCTATACAAGCTGCTGCAATGGCTGCAGAGAGGAGATTCCGAGACAATGTTTGGTGTGCCTCGGAAACTTATGATGCATCCGAAGAGGACGGGGAAGAAAATAATGATCCGGCCATTGTAGAAATAGTGGGTTCTAGTGGTTCCCGTTTTCATGCCTCCAATTTATTGCCTTCGAAAAGAAAATCCGCGTCCAATGATGCACCATCTTGTCTGCCTAAGAAGAGTAATTTAGGTCCTGAAATCATCAACCTTGAGACAGGTTCCTCGAGTTCTCCATCCACAGTCCATCACAACGGGTTATCTAGTAAGCGTACACCATCAAATACACATTCAAATTCTTCTATTTCTGTATCTGATGTAAATCTTGATCAAGCCATCTGGGAATGCAAAATGTGCACTTTCTTGAACGCGGTAAGTGTCTTACCCCGTGATTTTCCAACTCTTTGTTTATATGTTCGTGACTTGTTTAAAGTAGTCCACTATTGTTATGCCTCAATGTCAGTGAAACTGTTTTGAACTGTATTTAGGACTAGTGGCCGTAACATTCTTGTTTATGATGAAGTTTCTCTGTTGATGTGGTTCATCTGCTGTTACATCTGGTTGATGCTAGTTGTGACGTGATTATATTATCGTATGTCCATTTTGCAGCCCCTTCTTCCATTGTGCGAGGTTTGCAGCTCCGAGAAGCCCAAATATGTCAACGGAAAACAGAAATGGTGGTCGTGCGATTTTTGTACATTAGATAATGTGTTGAGTTCAGACAAGTGTGAAGCGTGCGGAAATTTGCGACATTCCCACGGCCCTCAGGTTGCTTCCGCTGCCACAAACCGCGGTTCTTGATGTAAACTTCTCGAGTATCCAGAATGTAGCTTAGGTTTGATGAACTGGAAAATTCAGTTCTAGACAATTGAGTCGTTTTCATTGTATGTTATGGATGATGTTTGAAGTGGCTTTGAAAGTTAAAAATATGAATGGAAAGGTGACTGATAAAAGTCAGTTTTGGCAACATTTTGAGAAATGATACTTCTCATAGTTGCATTTTCTGTTAGATCTCATTTTTCAACTTGTTAACTTGTGTTCCCATTCTTCAAAAAAAAACAAAACATAACCTACATTTATTTATATAATAAAAAAAACTAAAACCACAACCTACTAATCATGTGAACCAATTCTAAAAATAGACACGCTACTAATCACGTGAACTAATTCTAAAAATAGACATATCGTAACAATATATTAAAGTTACATAAACTGAAGGGTATGCGGTGACGTAATTATACCAACGTAACATTTACACCGTATTACAATAATGTAAAATTTATTTCAAATATAAATTAAATGGATGAATTGTATTTGTGATAAAATACAAAGACCCGGGCCTACTTTCAGTAAATGAA
This sequence comes from Rubia balearica, assembly GCA_032355405.1. NCBI lineage: Eukaryota > Viridiplantae > Streptophyta > Magnoliopsida > Gentianales > Rubiaceae > Rubia > Rubia balearica. The sequence continues at coordinate 9,278,417 of JAULKJ010000011.1, read as the reverse complement.
CATATTCATCACAAGTGAATAAAATAATAAAAAGACATGTTATAAATACGCAAAAATATATTAAATAGTTTTAAAAATAAAATAAAGGATGGGTGATTTACCAAAAATAAATAATTAAATCATCTTTCACTGTATTATTTTATTAGTGTGTGGATTTTTAAATTTCAAAAAGAAAATCAAACTAAGTTAAATTTGGAACATGACATTTTATTAGATCAAAATTTAATGGTGCTTGGTTATTACATATTGAAATAAAAGGTCCAATAATTGTACTTGTAATATGGCATGAAATAAAATTTCAAAATCAGCAAACATGTATTTAGTGTCACCATCCTTTAATATAAAATCAAGACAAAGGCTATAATAAAGAATCTACAAGTCTAAGAGAGAGAATTTTTTTTTAAAAGAAAGAGAGATTGTTTATTGGTCTGAACCTTTCCTTTATTGAAATTTATTTTTAATTACAAAATCTATTGTTATTAAGTATCATACCTATGTTATGTTCTTCTCTTACTATAGACTTATATACCTTCTTAATAACTAAAAGGTCTGTGTTTATTACATAATAAAAACGTTAAAAGGAGGCTCCGTTAATGTATCTTGGATACATTGAACTAACATTTGACAATCTTTAAGAGCTCATGTTATTGTTCCTTGTTGTGTTAATCTCAAGATTTTTTTATCGAATTCTAGGATTACTTGTTGAGCCTGTTTTATGTTGTAATTTTATCTGGATATGTCTATCAACTCTTGAATCAATTACTCTGTGATGATAGGTCAATGCTACTTGGATTCGAGTACTTCTTGATTTCACGTCTTATATATGTACCATATAATGCAACAAGAGAGAAGAAGATATTAATGCTCCAGTGAATCGTGAAATATCTTTGAGAACCAAGGCTGAAAGGTTTTTGTGTTTGAGTTATGAAAATCCGTTTCAATTTTTCTTCTTCTGAAAATCAATATCTAACTTGGATGCTCTTCCGTACTCTTCTCGCTTTCTCACATGTTTGCTAACTCTATTGTACATTATGAATGACAAATGATTCATCGATATTTGAACAAAAAATATTGAGTCTGACCCCCTTTACATTTTTCTCGTACTCTTTAATCCTAAGGTCCAGACAGAGGACCAACATAGAAATTTTTCCTTCAAGTGAACCAGCCTATCCTCGGAGAGACTCCAAAGTCAAATATCTGAAATAAACATGGGCTAATCCGCTCAGTTCATCGATGGTCGACCTTGATTGTTACAAATGGAGATGCTACTACAGAAATTTTAAGTTTGGCCTCCTTGCTTCTCTCATGGCACATCCCTTTTCTCGCTGAGCACCCCTCTCCATGGTCCCAGAGACAAAATGTGAGACTCGAACTCTTATGGAAGAAAATAGATTTATGGGTTCACGATTTGTGAGGGTCGTTCTAGCTATCAATAAAGAGTATCGAGACTTCTTTCGTGTGCCAATTATAGTAATTTAACTGACTTTATGTTTGAAAGTTAGTTATGTCGTTAACGACATATGAACTTAGTTGGAAATGCTGATACTACTATTGAATTCATTACATTCCCTCACTTTCTCTTAGAAAATAGATTCTATCATTGCATTTATAACATTACATTCCTCTTTAACAAAAGGTGTCCTCAAGTTTGAATTATTGGGAATTGAGTTCAAATTGTTTGAAGTATTTAACAACCATATGATTGCACGATCCTTCAACGCGAATCAAAATAGAAGATGATTGAATATAAAAGACCAGCTAATGAGCTAATGAGAAGTGTTGGAATCTTTTTATTGTGACAATTCTGCGCATTTTAACCAACTTCTATTTGAAAATTGTTTAAGGTCCTGACAACTTCTGAACTCAGTTGAAAATACCCATTTAACCCTTGTATTTTGAAGATTAATTAAGTGCTATCTGGATTTGGTTGGAAAATACCCATTTTGCCCTTGTGTTTTGAAAACTAGTTAACGATTTCAACAACTTTCATACTCAAGTGAAAATACCAACAATGCCCTTAAAATTTTGAAAATCAGTTAACGCCATAACGACTTCCGAACTTAGCTGGATATACCAACCTTGCCCTTGAATTTTAAAATCAGTTAACACTCCGAGTGCTTTTGAACTCGAATTTTGAATATCAGTTAACACTCTCAGGACTTCTGAACTCGACAGGAAATACTCATCTTACCCTTACATTTTGAAAATCAGTTAGCTCGTTAACGACTTCTGAACTAAACCAAAATATCCCCACCCCTCCTCCCTTCCCCTCTCCCAGCTCATTTTAAAAATCAGTTAAGGCCCTAACAATTTCTGAACTCAACTGAAAACACCCATCTTTCCGTTGCGTACATTACTGTTAGTCTCTCAATCTCAAGCTATAAGACACTTCCAAATCATACCCTAATTGCCCCGTGTTCACAAAATATCTTAACTTTCTTTCTCCTTGCACCAATAAAAATCCACAAAAACATCTAAAATACCACCCTTTTCCACTCCAAATCAGGCAACACAATTTTTGCCTCATGACTCACGAACCATGCCAAAATCGTCTAACCATACATTTGAGTACCTCAAAAGGTCAAAGTAAGTCCTAAACAAAAACCATTTGGTAAAATCAGAAAAACTTTTTTCCCATACTGTAGAAAATATCACCTATATACACAAGCACTGTATAGAATACCATGGGAGGTCAATGAAGATGGGCCCCACCTATAATTTTTACTACTCCACATAATCCAGCAGAATCTCAAGTGAATTAAGTGAATCAGGTGATAGAAAGAGAGATTTTTCCTAGCAGTATATAACAAGCCTAGGTAGCAGCTCATCTGATCAAATGTTTCTGTTCTTTGTTCTTGTCAGTTTTTTAGTTTAGTAGAAACAGGGCTTTTCTTCACCTATCTTTCAGCAGCCTCCCCCGCCGCGTCCACCCCATGTAGAATCCTCAAAAGGTTTTTTTTTTCCATTGTTAGTTTTTCGTTTGTTTCACGAAAAGGGATACATAAAAAAGCCATCCTTTTTTCCCTTTCAACTTGGCCCTTTTGCAGAAATTCTTGTGTAGGATTAGAGGCCATTTTGGTTTCTTGTTTTGTTTTTGCTGGTGTTGGGTCAGGTCTTGTTGTAGATCTTCTAGTTTGAGTTTGTTTTGAGTTGAGGATGGGGTTTTTTAAAAATTTTGTTGAAAGTTTGTTTGTGTCTCTGAAAGATTGGTGCTTTTGAGCTGTTGGGGGCATCTAGGTTTTATTCTTGTCCAACTTTATTGGTTTCTTTTGGGGTTTAAAGGGTTTATTTTGTGTGTGGAAATGGCTACTGGTGACCTGTATTTTGTGGAATGGAAAGAACAGTTTGTGTCCAAGGAGAGGGGCAACAGGGTAGTTCATTATTTTTTGAAGGATTCATCGGGGGAATCTGTTCTTGCTGTTGTGGGGACTGAGAGGAGTGTTAGGCACATGTTCTATGTGGTTTCGGAAGAGTTCTTGAATGCTTATGGGGCGGAGAATTCAGTACATGCCGGGTTCAGGTGGAGATCAAGGAGGGAGGTTGTGAATTGGCTCACATCTATGCTCTCAAAGCAGCATACACAGACTGAATATGCAAGTATGTTTTTCTTACTTTTGCTAATTTATCTTTATTCAGCTTATTCTTATGATCTTATCCTAGTTGTTCACTGGTTTGATTCAAAGAGTTTCTGTAATTTCTGAATTGGATGATTTGCCACTTTCCCATTTCATCTGTGTGTATGTGTGTTTGCTTTGTCTATGAATCACCAGTATATAGCAGCTCTTTGGTTTGTCATTTTAGTGGCTCTTGGAACTCCTAATTTACCTAGACTTACTGTTTAGAGAGTGCGTGAGGTTAAAAACTTCTGAATTTCATACCTGTTAGCAGCCAGAATGATACTGATGCAATTTTGTTTCAGGATCTCCGAGACAGGATCCGGATTTTACGGTTGATGTCCAGCATACACAAATGCGAGAACCTAAGGTGCTGAATTTTTGCCCTGTCAATGTTCTGTTAAGTGGCTATTTGTTAATCTAATCTCCCTGATGTTTTGTTTATAGGGCCGTCTTGCGAGGAACATTGGAAGCCATCCTTCAGACATAGTGTGGTCTGGCGAGTCATGGCCATGTGGTAAACAGCTTAAGCATTTCCCGGCATTCTGCAGAAATGGGATAACTATAGGGGTAAGCAAACAAGGACCTCCGATTATCTGATAGATAACTTGAGACGAGGATGTTTTTTGCAGTTACAAATTGCAGTTACATATGATGTGTGCTTCCTTTTTAAATTTTCATTACATGTATATCCCGCCTTTAATATCATTATGGCTCTTTGGTTCAGTCCGAAACATGAACTTTACAGCTTTCCTTGGAGTTAATAATGTTTATTACTCTTTTAAGATGTATTTCTGAACTCATTCAGTCACTGTACCAAATCTGATCTGTCTTCTAATCCTCAGATTCACTCATTTGTCTATGTAATGGCCGAGAATGAAAACCGCTACCTCGCATATCTGGAAGACATGTATGAAGACCGAAAGGCTCATAAAAAGGTGAAAGTGAGATGGTTTCATTACAACCGTGAAGTCCAGGGCGTTGTTTCTTTACGTAACCCACATCCAAAAGAGGTTTTCATTACACCTTATGCTCAAGTTATCAGTGCTGAATGCGTTGATGGTCCTGCCATTGTCTTAACTCGCGAACATTTTGAGAAGTGTGTGGCTGTTTTTCCTAATGATCTGTTGGCACGAGCACATTTCTGCTTCAGACAGTTCAAGAGCCACCGAGTTAAGCCCTTCAAGTTGAGCAAATTGCGGGGATATTTTGATCAACCAATTTTCTCATGCTTCAGCCCTGATTTCTTCGAAGATGAAGAACTAAGCTCCGGAGATGAGGCTAAAATCGGGGGTAAAAGGACAAGAAGTAATAGGGAGAACCTTCCCACCCCAAAAAAGTATTCATGTGATAAATTACAGCATAGTCTGCTACCCCAGGGGATGGACAATCGAAAGCATGCTGAGGGTCAATATTTTCAGTACCCGATTTTCCATGTCAATGACAAGATTGAAGTTCTTTGCCTAGATAGTGGCTTGAGGGGGTGCTGGTTTAGATGTACTGTAGCAGCGGTCTCAAGTAGACGGATTAAGGTTCGATATGATGACATCGAGGATGAGGATAGTGGTGACAGTTTGGAGGTATTCCCTCTTTGTTTTTTTGTAATCTGTTAACTTATTCTAACAGCACTTGCTTTACATTGGCTTCTTTTGCTACCTATTTTCATAATGGTTTAGTTGCAGTATTAGTCATGTTTAGTTGTGCAGACAACCTAGAACCCAGGCCCTAGTTTTCGTAATTGTGATGGCATTGCTAATAAGTTAGTTTCAGTTACTAAATGTAGCTAAATGGTTGAACTACCAGTTACTTATGAAGGATTACTAGCTTCAACATTACCCATATGATTTGTCTTTTGGGGGAAACATTGTAATTTTTGTTTATTGTACTTTCTTAGGAGTGGATCCCGGCATTTAGGCTTGCTGGTCCCGATAAGTTTGGAATGAGATTTCCTGAACGTCCAACAATTCGCCCTCCCTACACTTTTGATCAAGCAGATTCTCCTGTGAAGGTTGGAAGTCCTGTAGATGCCTGGTGGGCTGATGGATGGTGGGAAGGAGTAGTTACTGGAAACGACAACACCGACAATGATAATTTTCAAGTTTACGTTCCTAGTAAGTTCTCTAAGTAACCTTGAACTTGTTTGGTTCAATTTGTTTCCGCGACGTTGTGAGCTTTGAATGTTGACACTGGTGTATCTTGTGTTGTATATCAGGTGAAAACCTGCTTCTGAATGTAGACAAAGAGAAGTTAAGAATTTCGAGGGATTGGATTGGAGATCGATGGGTGGATGTTGATGGCAATCCTGATATTCTCTCAGTCTTGTCTGCGATTCTTAGTTTAGATAGCAAGGTTTCTGCATCCTCTGCTAATACCAAGGAAGGCAAGTCTGATGGATCTCCCATATCATGCCCTAAAGTACCGAATGATGCCAAACTCAGCGTCGTTTTTGAGAATCAATGCACGGTTTCTGGCTGTAGTGATCCACATCAAGAGTCTGAATGTGAAATTAGTGAGAATTCTGGTAAGGATGATTGCGATATGAGCGTGAAGGACACTAACTCTCATGTAATCAGTGAGAAAGTTGATGGCGATACGAGCAAGATGAACACCAACTCTCATGTGATCAGTGAGAAGGTTGATGTCGATACGAGCGAGATGAACACCAACCCTCATGGTGAGAAGGTTGATGGCGATACGAGCGAGATGAACACCAACTCTCATGTAATTAGTGAGGAGGTTGATGGTGTGAGTGAGAAGAACGCCAACTCTCATGTAATTAGTGAGGAGGATGACGATGGCGAAATGAGCGAGAAGAACACCAACTCTCATGTGATCACTGAGAAGATCAGTGATGACAAGGTGAGCGAGAAGAACACCAACTCTCATGTAGTTATTGAGAAGGATGGTGATGCTGACGTGAGCGAGAAGAACACCAACTCTCATGTAACTGATAGTATCCCTCTGCTGCCTGAGTTAGAGAGCAGTGAACTAGCAGAAGACATATTAGCCGTAGTTGAGAGTCTTGAGGCTCTCGGGAAGCAACATGAAGCAGAAGCAACGGAAGTGGTAGCAAAAGGTTCAGTATCCGGTAGTTATGGTTATTAATGGTTATAGACTTCATTTGTAAATAGATCAAAACTTGAGATACTCGGAGGCTTTTCCTAGATTGGCGGCTGGCGAAGATGGTAGTTAATTCAATGATGTGCCCTCTAAACCTCTCGATCTGGAGTCGCGCTCTCGCCATTGGTCACGGTCCAGGTACCGTATACATACCTAATTGTTCTTCGTAAGGTGTCTTAAACATGATGATATGATCATCATATGATAGTGTTTCAGCTCAGTAGTGATTGTCATAATGTTTCTTAAACATGATGATATGGTCATCATGTTATAGTGTTTCAATTCAATAGTGGTTGTCGTAATGTGTCTTAAACCAGATGATATGATCATCATATGATATTGTTTCAGTTCAATAGTGTCTGGAAAAGAAGAGTACCATTGCCATTGTAGTAGGAGTCGGAAATCGCTTGTATTAGCCTTAATTTTTTACTCTTTTCGAGAACATGAATGATGTCTACTTGGCTATCTATATTTGTGTCTTGGCTATATGATAGTGTTTCATTTCAACAGTGTTTGGAAAGGTATTTGCCTTAAAATTTTCGCTCTCCCAAGAACATGAATGGATAGCCAGGCAGGCTATCTATATATATTTTTGTGATTGAATAAGTTCTTTACACATTTGCATCCTCATTTCATAGAAGTGATAGCCACGTATATCCTTGTACAAATTGTGTAGTTAGATAAGGCCATGCTTGTAAGAAATTCAGAGATTTGGACCATGGAACCCTACTGCTTCTGTCTGCTCCTCGTCCCGTGCAGTTGTACTCTGCAAACTCCACAGTCCTGTTCGAAGAAACCAGTTAGTGTCATAGCAGAAACTGAACTCAAATCGCTGTTTTGGTCTCTTTTGTTTGTCCCATGTTGTCGTTTTGACTCACTGATGTGTTTTACACACTCCAGTGAGTAAAAAATGACAGAAATGGCAGCATTATGGCACGGAAAACTGTTAACATACCTGTCTTTCGCCGCGTTTCTCCAATCACTCCATCCTTCAGGGCAAACAGTGACATTGAAATCACAGGAAGAATACACAACCCTAGAGTAGTTCCCCCAGGCTCTCCCGAGGAGGACCCGGCCGGAGCCGGTCACCTGACACCTGAAGAAGGAGAACCCGGTATCTTGATCCAGTGTGTCCCGGTGATTTGCTGCGATTGCCCCATACTCTTGAGCTATGGAATGAAGAACACAACCCTGAAAATAAACACAAGGGTTCACGTCAGTCATGTCTTGCACGTCTATTTTAACGATCAGAAGTTCGTTGGGGTTTTACCTGGTAAAACGACTTCGCGTTGCCGAAGATGAAGTCCACAGTGCCTTGAATGTAGCAATCCTTGAAATAATGAAGCCCAGATTCATCAAGAAGAGTATCCTGAGTTCCAAGAATCCTCACTCTGTAAAGCCACGCCTTGTCACTTTTCAGCCTCAACGCCACCGCCTGCATATCGTCGGTTCCTGGCTTTGCCAGCACCGAATTCTGCAACAAAACAGGACGATCTTACGTTATCCTCATCTCTTACACTCAGACATACTTTACACAATGATGTTTGATCGTTAATAGTGTTACCTCGAACGTGACTTCCCTAGCTCCGAAGTAGTCAGAATCGACGGTTACAGAAGCCGATTGGAACGTCCCAATAGGGCATCCGTTTTTGTTCTTGTCGGAGGCCTTGTCGTGCCAGGTTATAACGGTTTCGGATGCCTTGTTTTCATATCCGATGAACGAAATGTACGGTTTCGACTTCGGCACGTGAACCTTCTCCCTAACGTTGTTGAATCAGAAACATCGTACCAAGGTTACTGGAAATCAAAACTCAGGAAAAAAACGTGGGAAAAAAATGCACCCACTATTCATACGTGGTTGTAACTTCCTATGCATTACATCCCACGCCCTGATTTTCAGGGTGCATGAAATGCAGCAAACAAATACGACGTTTTAGTATCAAAAACACGACTCTCGTGAAATGCACCAACAAAGAAAGAAAACTAGTACAACGCCGTTTCAGTATCACAAACACGACTATCCTGAAATGCAGCAACAAAGAAAGAAACCTAGTACTACGCCATTTCAGTATCACAAACACGACTCTCCTGAAATGCAACAACAAAGAAAGAAAACTAGTACTACCCAAAGACAGCGTTTCATATCAGAAACACGACTCTCTTGAAATGCAGAAACAAAGAAAGGAACGGCATTTCAGTACCAGAAACACGATTCTTTATGCACACCTGTAGATTGCAGGGAGAATGTAGATTTTGTGTCTAAGGATGTTATCCTCGGGGACAAGATCAACGGCTCCCTGAACTGTCTCCGAGTCCCCGGCACCACTCGGGTCAACAACAAGAACTCTACAAGGACTCTTCTGATTGTTGGTGATGTCCAAACCTCTGGAGGAAGTATCATTCGCATGGTCCACAGTCAAGTCATCCCAATCCATGAAGTTCTTCTCAAACTGGGCAACAACCTTGTGATCGTCGAAACACGCGAAAATGATGAAGAGGATCAGCACAGCTCTCATGATGATATCAGAGAGATTTTATTTTGGTTCTGCAGAAAAAAAAGAAGTGGAGAAAACATAAATATGGAGGAGCGTTTGTGTCATGGGGGGAATATGAGGGTTCATTTATGCATAGGTTAATAGTTCCCGAAGAGGTAGGAGTTTAATACAAAGATGGTGAGTGATTAATGTAGGATTTATGAAGTGGATTAAGGTTAGAGGGAGTGGGATGGGTTCAAAATTCATAACTCCAACTGCTTAATTGTGATTATAAGATTAAGATTAAGGTTAAGATCTTCTTATCTTAGCAGTAATGGTCATTTGTTGAAGAAGAGTAGTTATGGAAGTCTAAGAAGTGGGCAGTTATGTATGCTTCTTCTTCGTTTATTGAAGCTGTAAGTGTTAATATATGCAATGGAGTAATTTACCTGATGGATAAACCAATTAATGTGTGTACTTTACTTTTCTCAACTCATGTATGTGGTAGATTCAAAGTGGATATGAAGATCTAAGTGTGTGATGGAACATAAGTGGGAGTGATTCTTAATATTGTTTCTGTCATGAGGTGATGAAATGGTGATGGGCGATGGAATGGTGATGGATATTATGCAGAGATAAATATAGATGGATTATAATTTACACTCGTCTCACTCCATTATCACTCTCATATAAAGTGTGAATCTAATTGTTAATCCACATTTCAATCTCTAGATATTTGTGATTTCTTAAATAAATTTTTTAAAAACTCGTGAGCCGTAATGTAATATGGTAGAAGTGTGCACAAACATAAAGATGAATATTGAAATTAACCCTTGTATGTTACTACTTTACGTCTTATATGTATATTATAATTTCTAAATTTGCATGATGTTTGTAGAGCGCCAGAGAGAGTGGGGCGTCTCTAGAGGGCCAAAGATGTAATGTCTCTAGAAAATCGTAAAAAAATGAGTGTATGGGATCATAAATGTAGTGTCTTCAGAGAATAGTAGAAAGATGAGTGTCTCTAGAGATATAAAATGTGGGGCGTCTCTAAAGAATTGGAGGAAGTGAGGTCTCTTTGAAGGATTGGTCGGTGGTGGCTGTTTTTGCTTGAATTATTCCCGAGAATTTGAATGACTATTTCAAAAGAAAAATATAGAAAAATATGTCAGTACAATATTCAAACAACGTTAGACAACAAAATCTTACGTGTTCAATTTCAACCTTTTCTAACACAAAATAAAAAGTATGTACATTAAAATATAAATATATAGCGTGTGTATGTAAAATACAGGGCGGAACTTAACGGTTCACTTGAAATTTGAGAGGGCAGACTTGGGAATTTGAGGATTACCATTAGCTTTTGCCAAAAATAAATCTCCATTTCAAATCTCATTGGGCTCAACCCAATATGGTAATGAAGCCTGGCCCAAATAAGTCTCCATTCTCATTTTCCGCTGGATTTCTCAAAAGGACAAAAAAGAGGCAACTGATAACAAAAAATGGAACTTTTTGTGGATAAACCTCAGAATCAGCAGCTTGAATTTTTCTTCGAAGCTCTTTCAGACACAATTTCGAACCGAAATTAAGGTTGTGAGGAAGCAATGGCTATGTCGGCATCTTCAATTTCCGCAACACTTTTTCCCATTTGCAATTCCTCAACAGTAATCAGTTCAAAATCCAAGCTTTCTCTGCATTCTTTGCCACTAAATGGCGGGAAATCAGAAACCCTTTTGGTGAAACATTCTCCATTGTTTCTCTCCAAGGTCTCCGCCGCCCCGGAAGCGCTGCAAGCTGAATTGGTACCTTTTTTTGTGTTAAAAATTTGTTCTTGGAGAAATTGATGTGAGAATTTAGTTACTGATGTTCTTATGTGGGAATTGTAGGATGAAGGCCCTGCTGGTGAAAGTCTTAGTGTTGGTGCGGAATCTGATAGAGTAAGTTGGGGTTTTTAGTACTTTTTTACAGTTTTACTTACTCTTTATGCTTTTACTGTGTTTGATGAAGATAGTGTTTTAGGTAGTTTTTCTAGGAGTATAATTAGAGGGTGATTATTGTACGTGCATGCTGTTTGTTTACAACTTTTGATGATTTCAAGAGTTGGAAGAATTGCTTGTTATATAAGAGAAATTTATGTTCTGATTTCGGAGGGAGGTTGGCCTGAAAATTCTGAATTTTCTATGAATTTAACGGGGAAGAGGAATATCTAGAAAGGTACTGTGTAAGAAAGATGCAACTCGATGGAACTATTGACTAACAGTGGCTGATCATACTCCATGACCGGGTAAAGATTTGCTATATAGTTCCATTTAGAACCCGTCGTGGGCGGATCTTATCACACTCCACTTGCATTTCACCCTTTTGAAACTTTGTACTTGTGCTACGATCTTTGTTAACTGATGTTTGATTAACAACTAGGTAAGCAGTTTCATTTGTTCATTATTAGACTCCTATAAGTGATAAGTGGGCATTTTCTTTTGGAGGTTCCTCGCTGTTGGCCGGTTTTCACTACTTTTCTCATCTTCTGGTTTCTGCTAGAGTAATTTTATTTGATTTAGCGTTTCCTACACTACTAATAAAGATAAAGTTCTGAGCATTGGTGTAATGTGTACGGCTGTATAATCTGTACTGTGATTCTCTACTGCCTTGCATAAGAAACCTGGAAACTGAGTTCATCTTATGGAATACTTTCAATGCAACTTACGTGATTGCATGAGCATTTATAAGCAAAGTAGGCCTCTTTTCTGGTAATCCAAACCTCCCCAAAACCAAGAATTAGAAAGTACCAAATCCCTCTTCTGTTTTTGCCTGGGCTACCAAGAATGACTACCCCTTAAGCTAATGCGCGCAAATAAAAATCCTTACCAGTAGGATATGTTTTCAGTCTTTAATGTTTTCCTGAGGTAGAGTTGCAGTGTCACTGTGTTCTCTCTGGTTTCATTACACCAAAAATCTGGCAGTCGTGTTTTTGGTGTTTTAGACAGATTTTTAAGAGGGAACTTCGAGGGAAAATCTTGTTTGGGTATGTTGTGTTTTTTCTCTTTATTTTTTCAGTTTTTGATTTCAAAAACTGAAAGAATTGCTAGTGATATCTGAGAGTAATTTTCGCTATGAATGGGGGTTAGGGCGTTAGGCTGAGTGATAAGGCTTTATTTGGATACCTTTACACAAACATGAAACATGTAGAGGGGATCCTAGCGAATTCTGCTTTTCACACTTATGAAGCGCTACACTTGTGCTATGGTCTTTAACAGCGTGCCCCTCTAATATTGTATCTCTTCTTGTCTGGAAATCTTTCGTCCTACCTTAGCTTACGGTTGTTACCTCTGATTTAATTTATCAATACGTAGGTAGTAACATTTGTCCATTATTCGAGTAACAAGTAGGCTCTGTCGTCGAGGATCCTGGTGGGTGCCATTTTTTCTCCTCTTCTCTTATCTTCCTGTGGATGCTAATGCAATTTAAAATGGCTGTTTTACCTACGTGAGTGATGATCATAAAGTCCTAACCTTTGGTGTAATGTGCATTGTTGTAAAATTCCATTCTGTGATTGCTAATGCAACTGAGTGATTGCAAGAGCATCTTTGATCAAACTAAGCCCGTTTTCTGAAAATTCAAACTCCTCCAAAACCAAGAATGAAGAAGTTCCGATTCTGTTCCTATTTCCATGACTTGTACAATCAAAATCTGTAGCAGTAGGACATGTTCTAAATCACAGTCCATTGTGCACTTTTTCGTGATCTCAGGTGGCGGCGCCAAAGCAGAAGATTCGAATCAAACTGAGGTCTTACTGGGTACCCTTGATCGAAGACTCCTGTAAGCAGATACTGGATGCAGCGAAAAACACCGATGCCAAGACTATGGGACCGGTGCCCTTACCAACCAAGAAGAGGATATACTGTGTCCTGAAATCCCCTCACGTCCACAAAGACGCCCGGTTCCACTTTGAAATCAGAACTCACCAGCGCCTTATCGACATACTCTACCCGACTGCCCAAACAATCGACTCCCTGATGCAGCTCGACCTTCCTGCTGGCGTGGACGTCGAGGTCAAGCTATGATGCTGCGCTTTCGCTCTCCATTGTAAGTGATTGTAACTTTACCATTGGAACAACTTTGGAAGAACATGAATGTATTTTTGGCTGTAATTTTCCAAGGTGCTATAGCAGAATGCTTTTGTTGTTTTGGGCTTTATGCTGTTGCTGTGAATTCATTACATTTTGTTGAATCTTTTAGTTTGTAATACCTTGTTTTCATAATGTTTCTGGAGAAACTATGATAAGGGTTTGGTCCTAATGTTTGTCTTGATGACAGAATTGGTACTTGAAATACACAAAGGGGAAAAAAAATCATCCAAAAAATAGGTATACCTGAATTTCTAACTTAAGCCAAGAAATATAACCTTACAAAATATAATAAGAAATTTTTTTATTTAGCAAAAATATTCAAGACATGACTTCTTTAGAATGGACTAAACAAGTTCGAGTACCAGAATGGACTTATATTCTCAAAAATATCTACTCTAATAAAGTTTAAACTGTTATTGAACTAACTAATTAAGATTCAGTTGATACTTTTTAGACATTTCAATATAAAAATAAGGGAAAAGCTCAAAAATGAAAAATAAGGGAAAAGCTCAAAAATGACCCTATAAGATTAAGAAAGTGCAGGAATGACCTTGTAAAATCTGAAAGTGTAAAATCAACCCTATGTTTTGATCAAAAGTGTCAATTTAACCGGAAATGACCATTACACCCCTTTGAGGAAAAAAGAAAATTTCAGAAAATATAAAAAGACGAAATCAC
>JAULKJ010000011.1:9234854-9264304 GCA_032355405.1 Rubia balearica | reverse complement strand
TTGTTGGATTCATCTTAACATATATTTTCTAAATATCAAATTTTTATACGAAATCGGTATATGTAACTAGAGATATTTACGGTCAAACATGATTGTTGAAGACCGTGAAAAAGTAAATGCGCCATTACTCGTGGGACGGAGGGAGTATGCTCCACAATGTTTTAATCAGATTCGCCTCATTCCACTCCGATGGGCAACCATGTTCAAACCTCCTTCCATTACCGATGTACAGATTTTGTCCTAAGAAACTGGTGATTTCCTCATGATATATTCACCTCACTCTATAAATTTGAGCGACAGATGTCTTCCACATGCTTCAACACTGCTTTCGGTAGGGGAAACACCTGCATCCAATAGTTTACAATTGCGAAGAGTACACTTTTGATCAACTGCAACCTTCTTGATTAACTAAGCAATCATGCACTCCAGTGTTTTATCCTGCTCATAATCTTCTCAATAAGTTGCTGGCACAGCTGCACTGATAGTTTTTTACTCATAAGGAGAACACCCAGATATTTAAAGGGCAGTTTACTCTCATCAAAACCAGTTATCGGCAAAATCTCCTTCTTCAAATCTTCCCCCACAACCTCCAAAAACCACTTTACATTTTGCTTAATTTACCCTCATACCTGTGGATTTAGTAAATTTCTAAAAAGCACCGATTAGTGTCTGAACAGATTTAACATCAGCCTTAGTCATCAAAAGCAGATCATCAGCAAAACTCGGGCTAACTATTTTCAGACTCTTACACCTGAAATGGTACTTGTACTCACAGTTACCATCCAATTTCATCAAACACATATACATATACTCCATTATCAACACAAATACAAATAGAAGAGGGGATAAGAGGTATTCTTGTCTCAAGCCTTTTCTCCCTTGTATGAACATAGTTGGGGACCCATTGATCATATATTTATAAGATACCATCATGACACATTTCATGATCCAACTAATGAGCATACCTGGGGATCCCAACTAAATCATAACTGTTTCAAGGGTTTTCTATTCTATCGTGCCGTCGTCCTTTTGCAGATCCATTTGGATCATGCACTTCGGACCTCCAGCCTTTCTGTTATACCCTCTAATAATCTCATAAGCAATAATCACATGATCATGAATGTTGTACCCAAGTACAAATTCTGCTCGTCTTTCATGTACAATCTCACCTATTACACCACTCAACCTTGTTGTCTGAATCTTCGATATGATTTTATAAAGCGTAGTACAGCGGGATATAGGCCGCAGATCTCCAACTTTTTTTTATTCCTGATGTTTTGGTACCAAAGAAACTAATGTATTGTTCACCGCTTTGTACAATCTCCTTTCTTCAAGAAATTCCACCACAACCTTCATTACATTATCTTTAATAACTCCCTAATTTACTTTAAATAATTTTGCACCGAAGCCATCATTTCCCAGAGCTTTCTGATCTCCAATCCTCTATAAAGCAACCTAGACCTCCTTTTCAGTAACCTTGTCTATCAGTTGTCTTCTACCTTCACTTTTCAAATTTTTCCCATTTCACATAGCTTCAACATCAATGTCCTCTAACCTTTCAGTATATTTACCAATCAAGTCCTCATATAATTCCAGTATTTCATCCTTCATTCCACTTTGATCTGTAATTTGATTTCCATCTTTCTCTCCATTTTCAGAATTCCCAACATATTGTTCTTCATCTTTACTGAAGCATGGAAATAGGCATTCTTTCCATCCCCCAGCCTTAACCATTCCACCTTCACGTTTCGCTATTTTTTCATCTATTTCATTCCAGTTCATCAGCTCTTTAGTGCATTTAACTACCTTCACAATTTTCTCTTTTTCCATCCCTTGTGAAACTATTCTCTATCAAACTTTGACCACATATTTGAGTAGATATATAAGCAACAATACTATCGTATCTGATATTGTTGGATTCGTTATAACAAGTAGTTTCTCAAAAGTAACTTTTTGTTTACCGTTACTATGTGTAGTTAAACATATTAACGGTTAGACAAGTTTCTTCATGAGCGTGAAAAAGATTATGTGCAATTTGAGATGGGACGGTGGGAGTAGTCTTTTAGTTAGCCTCCAAAAACGCTTTGAAGCCTAAGAAGATTTCTCCTAACAACAAACATCGGCCTATCACACATCTCTTCCTTCCAGTTTTCCTTGATCACCTTTAATACTTTCTCATTTTTGAGTAAACAATTAAGAAGCTTAAACTTCTTAATCATACACTTTGATTTTGAGCATGGCATGGTCAGATACTCCAGCCTATAAGATATCCACCTTGCCATCAGGGTATAACTGAAAACCACTCCATGTTCCCAATAGCCCTACCAATCCTCGAATAAATAATCCCATCTGCTTGTCTATTCGGCCAAGTAAAATAATCTCTCAATCTATCGCATTCAAATAAACCAACCTGATTTATCATTAGTTCAAAATTCCAGTACTCATTAATTTGCACATCATTTCCACCAATCCGATCATTTATAGACAGTACATTGCTGAAATCCCCCATCAAAAGCCACGCACTGCCCTGAGTCAGATTCATCAACTTTTCGATATCTTTCCATAATTTTTCCTAGTTTTCAATTGGTTAGCAGTATAGATAGTTGTAAACCAGTGAATCAGTATATCATCAAGTCCATACAGCCCCACATAGATCATGTGATCAGTCACTCCAGTAAGTTTCAAACTTACTTTAGATTTATCCCACATAATCCACAATCTGCCATTCCGGTGAGCCACATAATTATCCATATAACTCCAGCATGAGCCCATTTTACTCCTAATTTCCTCTTTTTTTTCTTCTTTTTACCCTAGTTTCTATAAGTACAACCAGCGTTAAGTCCATTTTCCTGAGACGGGAGACAATCTCTCTGTTCTTGGCTGTTTCATTCAACCCCCTTACATTCCATGTAACAATCATGGAACCTTGGCATAAGAATTAGCAGGATCACTCCAAACCCCTGATTCTCATACTCGGTTATCTCCTTGGAACTGCTTTCTCCCACAATACTTTCCACCGTCTGTTCTACAATGATATCCACATGTTGCTTACCCATGTTCTTTGATCACACTATATCCCATTCCTTCACCCTTTTCTTCTTTTCATCCTCCATATCTAATCCCTTTCTTTCTTCAACAGGTTTCTCATCTTCTATTTTCTACACCTCTTTCTTCTGCCATTTTTGAACAATTTTCTTCTCAGGTACCGACCCCTTGCACTGATGTCCTCCAATCTAACAAATATCACAAAATACAAGTAGGCTTCCATTCTAGCTCTACATCCTGTTTCATTATTTTCTCATCCATATCTTTAATGGTTATACTCCAAGGGGGCTTCTGAGAGATATCAATTTCTATCAACAGTCTCGCATACGACACCCTTAGTTTGTTTTTCATGCATTCATCAGTACACAACGGCTTACCTTAGGGCACTGCTAATTTTTCCCAGACTCTTTGGACCCTAGAGATATAGAGGCAACTTTGGAAACTTCACCCATATAGGAACTGTACGCACCATATCCTCTTTCATCGAGAAATCCTTCCAGATGTGCATAAACATCGCTCTGTTATAAATTGTATAAGTGCCCTTTCTAAGCACATCATCTTTGTCTTCCCTGTTCTTAAATCTCATAATAAAGTACCCACCTCGTTATACAATAATTCAGGCAAAGCTACAAACGACCAAAACTGCATCATAAATCTTTTAATTGCATTCTTAGTCAAAGCCCCATCCAAAATATACGTAATCAATGAATTCTCCCAATATTTGAGCTCGGACTGAACATCCTCTAACTCAATTTCCACTTCAATTTTTCCTTCAATCACTGTAGGAGCAATAAAAATAATTTTTATACCATTCGAGTAAACCCTATTTCAACTTATGACGTCAACCAATAATTTCTCCTTCTTTTCTGCTACCAAATCATCTTTAAGATTAGGGTTTCCCATAATTACCTCTTGATTATCCGATTTCTCTACATCCGAGCCAAACCCCTTTTCCTCCATTAGTTCTTCCACTGCTTCATCCTCTTGACTGATGGCCTTTGTGACATCCTCCTCAATCATAACTCTATTCCACGTCGACGACAACAAGGTCACCTCTTTTTTGGCCTACCTCTCCCATGTTTCATGGTCGCAAACAATGCACTATTATTATGTGTAAATCTCCCGCACATCCATCCTCTATTTTCCATATATGATGATATATTATGTATTGAAACTAATATTGTTAATCAATAATTTTCTAATTTTTAATTCAGCCGACTTGATTGACTATTATATAGATTGTTTATATAATTTTTTAGTTTGAAAATAATTTAATAAATAATTATTATTGGTTTATTATTTTAATATAAAACGTGGTTACTAAAAGTTTAAAATAAAAGTCAGATAAAAACGTGCTCTCCCCTTTCCCTTTTGATTTTTGGAAGTAAAAGTTAATTTTCATCCATAAAAAAAATCAAATCTTAGAGCTTTTATGTATCGAATGAGAAGTCAAAAATTGAAAGTAAACGAACTTGATATGAGCTATAACCTATCCCTGACGTGTCACGTATGTGCATTGTATGTATAATAAATGTGTATTTTAATTTTATTATTTGTGCACAGTAATATTTATACGTTAATCATTATCAAATTACAATAATACACGATAACACAGAGAAGAATGCATACTAAAATAATATAAATATATCTGAAAACACTGTTTTCATAATACCTTACTGATACCATATAATTTGTCAACTCTACGATACCATGTAGTATTTACTTTTAAATCATTTTCTATAATGTCTCGTGTTGAGTGGTGGAGACAAGGGGAGGATGGAGGGGGCTCCCCGACCAGCAATTTTAAGGGGTATTAATTTAAAATTTACCCTTTAGTTCCCATTAAAAAATTCTAAGACTAATTTTTTAAAAAAAATTACCCTTCAATCCCATCAGATTGAATCAAATTACTGTTATTAAGTATTATTATATTACAATTTAATTAACTAGCCCCGTCACAAAAAAATCTTACTCTTCCCCTACTCCTAGTAGGGGGAATGGACTGCCACCACACCCAAGGGTGTACCCCAATGGTTGGGACGTTGGTATGTTGATCCAATGGTCAATGGTTCGAAACTCGGCAGCGGCAGTGTGGGAATTTTCCAAGAGTTACCAGCACTGGGCCCCCATGTGCGGGCCTATGGGCTGTGGTTTGGGTCCCTTGTGCGCACCGAGTAGTGACCGCCAACGAGTCCTGGCACTGGGCTACCGTGAATTTACCTCCTCCACCAAGGCCTGTGGTGTCGGGCAGGTGGGGGCGTTGCGGGCGAGCGTTATCGCCTTTTGGTCCAATTTAAGAATGACACATTTATTTTTGGCACAAAAATTTAGAAATGTAGATTTAGTGGTTGAGAATTTATTGAAAGAGTAAAAAGTAAATTGAGTGGATGAAAATAATTTAGAATTTGCCAAAAAAGAAAGGAGACAATATTAAAAAATTATCCAAAAAAAGTGAGCAAATATTAGAAAAACGGAGGGAGCAAAGAATACGAAACGTCGACGAATGTGAGCGTCTTTATTTTATCCGCTCCGTTACGTTTTGTGATATTACGGCAGCGATTACCTCATTATTCTCTCTCCACACCCTCAAGCCGCCACAGACCCAATTATTTTGTTGTTGTAAAGTTTGATTTGAAATTGATGAAAAACGATCTTTTTTTTAATTATAGAAAGATTAAAATTCAAACTATAAATTAAAAAAAGTTACGATAAATTTTTGAGTTATAGTAATCGGGTCATAAACTTATAACTACTACACGTTTCATAATAAAATTTTAATATTACACTAAAATCTTTTATCTTTTCATAATTTTAATTTAATCCCATTTTTTCATATACATATGAAAATACGGTCTTTTCCAGAATTTTACCATCTCCATTTGTAAATGAATGAATTAATTAGTTTGACATTCGTGAGGGAGAAGATAAAAAGGTGGAGGTATGGTATATTTGAGAGCGCTATATCAAACATTTTGGTTGAGATGAGGTATTTTTTTAAAAATTGTAAATAAATTTGAAAAAGATGAAGATATGCGCTCTTTTTTAGAGAAGATTTTTTCTAAAGTTTAGACTGCCTTAGAAGATCATCTCATACATGTATAACTGTATCGTCACAATTGATGAGTGGTGTAAATACTAGTTTGTCGAAAATCTCAGTTCAGATACACCATCATACGATACTACTGTCCAAATGATTCTACAATTTCAGTTCGAAAAATTAATATAATCCACTAATACTACCATATAATCCGATCCCAAATCGACTTAAAAATATATTTATACATGAATCGTCGATTATATGAACATAAACATGAACCATAAATATAAATATGGTGATTGAAGACTTGAAGTCACTATATCAAAACATTACCAATATTTCTCATACAGCAAAAATGGAAAAAAATATAAATAAATATATCATCATCATCTACATCTACATCCCACGTATTCCAGTGAAAATATGAGCAATAATAATCATGTATATATTCGTAGGATTGGACTGGGAGATTCGCAGAAAGAAGAAAAGTCCAATTTTGTTCTTGAAATCATAAGCTTTCGCACAAATATTATAATCCCAAAAACTTATAAATTCTTGCCCAATCCGCATAATCTTCTCCCTCCAACAGCCATTAAATACCTCGTATTATGTCCACGAGTTTTCTAGGATCACCATTCATTCTCCTCAACCCACATTCTCACGCTAATCAGAGTTCAACCCATTTCTCAAAGCTCCAACCTTTGACAATGGCCGCGTGCTTGCAGCCATCAAGAGCTCAAAACCCTGTTATCAGCAACCCAAAGGGTCCTCAGATTGACGACCATTTCTTGAAATACTGCCGACCTAATTACCAGGACCTCCTCTCGTGCCGGCCCAGTTGCAGAATTGAAGAAGATGAAGAGGAAGGAGATGATGGTGATTTGCTTTGGGGGAGGATGAAGAAGGAGGCTAGAATGGATATTCTGCAGGAGCCTGTGCTTTCTGGTTACTATTCTGATTCGATTCTTTCGCAAGATTGTATGAGGGATGCTTTAGCTAATTGCCTGTCTTTGAAATTGAGTAATGTTAGTCTCCCCAAAGGGTCCCTTTTTGATGTTTTTGTAGGGGTTTTGTCTGAGGACCGTGAGATTTTGTTGTCTGTGAGGGAGGATTTGAGGGCTGTGAAGGAGAGAGATCCTGCTTGTATTAGCTCTGTTCATTGTTTCCTGAATTTTAAAGGGTTCTTGGCTTGCCAGGCACATAGGATAGCTCATAGGTTGTGGTCTAATGGGAGAAAGACTCTTGCTTTGTTGATTCAGAGTCGGGTTTCGGAGGTGTTTTCTGTGGATATTCACCCTGGAGCTAAGATTGGGAGAGGGATTCTCCTGGATCATGCTACTGGTGTTGTTATCGGGGAAACTGCGGTGATTGGGAACAATGTGTCCATCCTTCACAATGTGACTCTTGGTGGCACGGGGAAGGCGTGTGGGGATAGGCACCCGAAGATTGGAGATGGGGTTTTGATTGGGGCGGGGACTTGTGTTCTTGGGAATGTGAGGATTGGAGATGGTGCTAAGATTGGAGCTGGCTCTGTTGTGATCAAAGAAGTGCCTGCTCGGACTACGGCGGTTGGGAACCCGGCAAGATTGATAGGTGGTAAGGAGAACCCTCTTAGGCTCGACAAGATCCCGAGTTTGACCATGGATCATACCTCACATATATCTGAGTGGTCTGATTATGTGATTTAGGTTTTGAGTGTGTTTTTGCTTGGCAGGAGAATGGAGGAGTTGTGAAGGAAGGGAAGGGACCAGTTTTCTTGATAGTTACCGTTACCATTTACCAACCACCACAGGTGCCTGCCAATTCTAGACTTTATGTTTAATGTAAGATTATATTATACGATACCCGTTGTTGCTCTTAGTTTGATTAGTAATAGGTTGCTCTTTCTTACATTGTATCAGATATCTCTGATTGTCTCCGAATGGTATAATACTATTCAATAAAGGATGGATTTTGATGTTTCCTTTTCGCCCCTTTCTACGGCCAATTTTTGTTTCCTTGTAAGACTAACCTGTTTGATTGCTTGGAAAAATAGTGGTTGATAATGTCACATTGACTACAAAAAAAATTTCTATTCTTTTTCCTTGTAAGACTAATCTGTATGATTGCTTGGAAAAATAGTGGTTGATAATGTCACATTGACTACTATCTAAAAACCAAGAACACGTGGGGTGGTTTGAAACTTTTAATTTTGTGGATCTGGTTCTTAGTGAGGCATCGGCAGAAAAGTTTCTCTCTTTCTGTTAGCTTGGATACCGGAAAACAAATTCGTAAATATGTCTCAAAGTGAGAATCGTTGGTTCCTTGGACAAGTCATTGTTTGTGCTGAAGAATGATTAGTTTTGTTCATAGCTGTAAGTTTCATCCCACATATAGAAGAATTCCTTACTATCTAGGGAACTTTCTCTCTGAATTTGGTCTAGATATTTCAGCGATCTCACCAGGCTTCTGCTCAGCCTTTTTGCCTTCTAAAACTAGTAGGAGAGTCATTTGTACAATACTATTATGTATCACATTTAAACAAACGAGACTTTTCAAGTAGGTAGGAGGAAGTGGTAAATCCGGGACCAAGAACCCTGAGGGGCCGTATTCCTACAGGGCAGTCGGAAAAATTCTGTTTGGCCTTCTCAATCTATCCAAAGTCAAGTTCCCTAGAATTAATGTTATTAGGATGTGACTTATTGTTGGGACCAACCTCCTCACTGGTTTTTTAGTCAAGCACATGCTGGAAAAATGGGCTTCTTTATTGGATTATATGGTTGCCACTGGCTAGTGGTGCATGATTGACTCACTAGTCCACTTAGAATTAGAGGCTAATCCGACATACCCCATCATATTCTCGCATACCAATGAATCCGGCAACCGCTGCTTTGATCAAGATTTAGGATCTGATTATGAGGATGAAGATTTATTAATGGAGAAATTTGTGTACCAATAAGAGAATTTTTGTTTGTTTCTGAAAATTAAGTCTCTAATCTATTAAGTGGTGCTATTGTTTGATGTATGGATATTTCTTAATTGTATTTGTGATCACAAGGTTAGATAGAGACAGGCCACATGAATCTTTTGACACATACAAAGACTTCGTATTCTTTCACAAAACTAACCTTGTAAAACCCTGCATCATCTCTAAGGATTCCTTTGTGGTCTTACATGGAAGCTTCTGCAGGTCTTTTGTTTTTGTCTGCTGCTTTTTTCTTTAAATTATTTAACGTGAGATTGATGATCCCGAGGTTCACTGCTTGAATGAATGTAGAAGTTCCATCATCAAGAATACACAGGTATGAAAATGAAAATATTCAAAGATACATTTATTAGGATAATGGGCACAAGACTTTGAAGGTTGACTATATATAGAGGGAGTACAAGCAATTAGTTGGTGCATCTCTCAGTCTCCTCAAACATTGGAAATTCTTTTTACAGAATGGGTATGTCACCGGTTTCATCCTTTTTCCACAGCTGGAATTTCCAGGATCCTGTTTCCTTACGCAGTTTGTCCGCTTTCTTGCACCTAGTTTTGTCTCTTTCTCTGTTCACTTTATGGGTGTTAAGAAAGTTGGTTAGCAATTATAACGAACACGAAAAGAGCAGTGTTAGGATTGCAAAGGTTCCATATTATAGAGCTACTCTTTCGGGTTCTCTGTGTCTGTCTGGGTTTAATCTTGTTCTCTGTGTATTGAACCACTTTTACTGGTACCCGAATGGTTGGTCAGACGAGAAAGTCATAACCTTTACTGATTTGTGTCTCAAGACTGTTTCTTGGCTGGCAGTTTCAGTATATCTGCATGTTCAAGTCTTGAATTCAGGGGAAAGTAAGTACCCATTTGTTTTACGAATTTGGTGGATACTTTTCCTGCCCTTATCTTGCTATTGTCTTGTGATAGACTTTGTTTATTACAGAAAGCACCGATCTTTGTCTACCCTTTTTTGGGCATCGGACATAGTTTCCTTCTCAATGAGTTTGTATTTCTGTTTTATGGGGTTTTTGGGTAAAACTGGAGGAGAAAATAGCCTTCTCCAAGAACCACTTTTGGATAGCAATAATGATGCTTCTAGGAATCCAGTTGGGGAGGAAACTATCACTCCCTTTGGTAATGCTAGTTTATTTAGCATTCTTACATTCTCTTGGATGAACCCTTTGATTTCTCTTGGCCGGGACAAAGCGTTGGACCTTAAGGATATTCCTCAACTTGTTGATCATGATAGTGTAAGAAGTGCTTTTTCAATTTTAGATGATAAACTAAAGTCCCTGAGTCGAAACACGGGTAGAATCACATCGGTAATGCTGGTGAAGGGATTGATTGCCACTGTATGGAAGGAAGTGCTGTTAACAGGCCTTTTTGCGCTGGTGCAGACGTTGGCTGCTTATGTTGGCCCTTACCTCATTGAAACCCTTGTTGAGTTTCTTGATGGGGACAGGAAATTCGACAACGAAGGGTATTTACTGGTCTTATCTTTCTTCGCTGCGAATTTTGCGGAATCTATGGCAAGTAGGCACTGGATGTTCAGGTTGCAGCAAGCTGCTTTCAGAGCCCGGGCAGGTCTGGTCGAGAAAATCTACAGTAAGGGCTTAACCCTTTCGTTCCAATCCAGGCAGGGGCAAAGTAGTGGAGAAATCATCAATCTGATGGCTGTCGATGCTGAGAGAATTAGTGATTTCAGTTGGCACTTGCACGAGCCTTGGAGAGTTCTGTTACAGATCGTTCTAGCGTTGATTCTGTTGTATAGGAATCTCGGGCTTGCTTTTATCGCTGCATTTGCTGCCACTCTTGTGGTGATGATGGTGAACTACCCGATAGTGAAGTTGCAAGAGAAGTTCCAAGACGGACTGATGAAGTCGAAGGATGGAAGGATGAAGGTAACTTCTGAAGTTTTGAGGAACATGAGAATCTTGAAGCTCCAGGCATGGGAAATGAAGTTTCTGTCGAAAATCCAGGGGCTTCGGGATACTGAAGCTGGATGGTTGAAGAAGTATCTATACACTTGGGCTCTGACTAGCTTTGCCTTTTCCATAGCTCCGACTTTTGTGTCTGTTGTCACTTTCGGGGCATGTTTCCTGATGGGGATTCCACTCGAATCCGGGAAGATATTGTCTGCACTCGCAACATTCAAAATTCTTCAAGAGCCGATCTACGTTCTCCCGGATACAATCTCAGTCATTGTTCAGACTAAGGTTTCCCTTGATCGAATCACATCGTTTCTTTGTCTTCCTGATCTGCCACCTGATGTTGTCGAGAAGCTACCTGCTGGCAGCTCAGATTTGGCGATTGAGATTGTTGACGGAAACTTCACGTGGGATCCTTCCACTTCCACTCCATGTCTCACAGACATCAATATCTCAGTTTCTCGCGGGATGAGGGTCGCCATTTGCGGCGCTGTTGGTTCAGGGAAGTCCAGCCTACTACAATGTCTTTTAGGTGAAACGCCTAAGCTGTCAGGTATAGTGAAGCTGTGTGGAACGAAGGCTTATGTTGCTCAGTCGCCATGGATACAGAGTGGGAAGATCGAAGAGAATGTTTTGTTTGGGATGGAGATGGAAAGAGAGAAATATGATCGCGTTCTTGAAGCCTGTTCTTTGAAGAAAGACCTCGAAGTTCTCTCATTTGGCGATCAAACCATCATAGGTGAGAGAGGAATCAATCTGAGTGGAGGTCAGAAGCAAAGAATACAGATTGCTCGCGCCTTATATCAAGATGCTGATGTCTATCTGTTCGATGATCCTTTTAGCGCTGTGGATGCTCACACGGGAACTCATCTCTTCAATGTAAGTGCGGTTTTGTTCTGAATTCATAGTTGTTTGATGCCATATCACTAATTTGCGCTGTCTGAATCCTCACAGGAATGCATCCTCGATCTTCTATCTTCCAAAACAGTAGTTTATGTTACGCATCAAATGGAGTTTTTGCCTGCAGCTGATGTCATTCTAGTATGTAGCGAAAACTTCAGTAGTTTATGTTATTCTTCTTGAATTTGATCACATTCTGCAGAAAACTAATGAGTACTGATTCATCAGGTTATGAAAGATGGGAAAGTTTCGCAGGCTGGAAAATACGATGAAATTCTGAAGTCAGGAAGTCAGTTCATGGAGCTTGTTGGTGCACAAAGAGAAGCTCTATCAGTTCTTGATTCCATTGAAGATGGATCAAAAACTACCACTGCAAACACCACAAAGAAAGAGGAGAAGAAAGATATCGATTCTATCGAGCCTCAGAAACAGCTTGTTGAAGAAGAAGAAAGGGAGAAAGGAAAGGTTGGATTCTCAGTTTACTGGAAGTTTCTAACCACAGCTTATGGAGGCGCTCTTGTGCCTCTGGTACTTCTGGCACTCGTTCTGTTTCAGATGTTTCAAGTCGGGAGCAATTACTGGATGGCATGGGCTACTCCCGTGTCAAAGGATGATGCACCTAAAGTAACAAACTCCACTCTGATCATTGTCTATGTTTGTTTCGCCGTGGGATGTTGCCTTTGCACCCTAGTTCGCGCATTTTCTCTTGCAACAGCGGGATATAAGACGTCCACGATCCTCTTCAAGAAGATGCATTTCAGCCTCTTCAGGGCGCCAATGTCCTTCTTCGATTCCACCCCAAGCGGGCGTATTCTCAATCGCGTAAGAACCTCTTCTAAACAAAATTACTGTTTTGGTGCCGAAACTGTTTAATGATTCTTGTCTGCCCGATTTCAGGCTTCTACTGACCAAAGCGCGGTGGATTTAAGGATGTCGTTTCAAGCTGGGACGGTAGCGAATGCCTCAGTACAGCTCTTGGCAACCATTGTAGTAATGTCACAAGTTGCATGGCAGGTTTTCATAGTGTTTCTCCCTGTGACTTTAGTCTGCATTTGGCTACAGGTACTTTCTTCAGTTTTACGTGTAAATTTTGGTGTAGTTTCAGTTCTCGATACCATTTCCCACTCGTGTTTTACGCAGAAATTT
Organism: Rubia balearica; assembly: GCA_032355405.1. Lineage (NCBI taxonomy): Eukaryota > Viridiplantae > Streptophyta > Magnoliopsida > Gentianales > Rubiaceae > Rubia > Rubia balearica. Next base: position 9,251,291 of record JAULKJ010000011.1, on the reverse strand, counting down.
TACATCTCGTCTGCACGAGAGCTGTCAAGATTGATTGGAGTCTGCAAAGCACCGGTTATACAGCATTTTTCTGAGACGATATCAGGATCGAGCACGATCAGAAGCTTTGATCAAGAATCTAGATTTCAGGATGTAAGTATGAGGCTCATTGATGGCTATTCGCGCCCGAGTTTCCATAACAGCGCAGCAATGGAATGGCTGGTGATTCGCATAGACATGCTCTCTCTGATAACTTTCACTTCCTCGTTACTCATCTTGGTAACTGTACCGGAGGGAACGATTGATCCAAGTAAGCATTTTGTTTATTTCTCGGCATTAGAAGTTAATCGGAACTTATTAATATTGTTTTTTGGATGAATAACAAGGTCTTGCCGGATTAGCAGTGACATACGGGCTGAACCTTAGCTACCTACTGTTTCTTTCTGTGTGGAGTGTGTGTAACATGGAGAACAAGATCATATCAGTCGAAAGGATGCTGCAGTACATGACCCTTCCGAGTGAACCCGAGCTTTTTCTAGACTCAAATAGGCCCGAGATTCAGTGGCCATCTGAAGGTCAAGTTGTGATTCGCGATCTTCAGGTATGCTATAGTAGAGAACCTTCGCAATCACGGCTTTTCTGATGCTGATTGCTCATTTTTCTGAGTGAATTTATGCAGGTGAGATATGCTCCACATTTGCCTCTTGTTCTTAGAGGCCTAACTTGTACTTTCTTGGGAGGGAAGAAAACCGGCATTGTCGGGAGAACGGGAAGCGGTAAATCTACACTGATTCAGACACTCTTTCGGATGATTGAGCCAGAAGGCGGGCAAATTCAGATAGATGGTGTCGATATCTCCTCCATAGGCTTACATGATCTGCGCTCGAGACTGAGTATCATTCCCCAGGATCCGACCATGTTTGAGGGGACGATTCGCAGTAATCTGGATCCCCTCGGGGAGTACGATGATGAACAAATCTGGGAGGTAATAGATTCCTGTTTTGTGTTTCCCATTTGGTTAACTCTCTTTTTATGCTCATTTACAGATTTTGGAGGTAAAAGATTCAAACTTTGTGTTTACCATTTGGTTTTAACTCTCTTTTTTCTGCTCATTTCATTCTTGAGACAGGCATTGGATAAATGCCAGCTTGGAGATGAAGTCAGAAAAAAGGAAGAAAAACTTGATTCTTCAGGTCTTTTAACATCATCCATAACCTACTTTACTTTTAAGATATGAGAAAATGATGGTTTTCGTACTCAGTTTTAGGTAAATTTACGGCTTTTGTTCGTAAAACGTTCCCACATTGATTCCTACTTACTATTAGCCGGTTTAAGTAAGGCTAGCGGTGATAGTGTCAGTTTTGGTATGATTACCATCACTTTTTGCTCTGCCACAACTCCGTGATGGCAGAAGATGGTGGATTAGGATGGTGAAGGCGGTGGAGAAAACGTTGGTAGAAGCAAAATTTAGAAAAAACATTAATTAAACTTCAAAAGTTTGTTAAACTATAATTTCCTAAACCTCGGTAAGTGTTAGCTGGTTCGTTGACTTCATTAAAACGTGTTATGTCCTATGAAGGAACCAATTGAGAACATTTCGTAATAGTAACGGTTTAGGAATATGAATCAAGATGTGGAACGAAAACCTTTAATTGGGCATATGAACTGTCATTTTCATCATTTTTCGACATTTCGTGCTCATAAGACATCTGATGCAGTTTCTGAGAACGGCGAGAACTGGAGCGTGGGACAACGTCAGCTGGTGTGTCTGGGCCGAGTTCTGCTAAAGAAAAGCAAGGTTCTTGTTCTTGATGAGGCAACTGCATCCGTCGACACTGCAACCGATAATCTGATCCAGCAAACTCTCCGGCAGCATTTCGCAGATTCCACCGTTGTTACCATTGCACACAGGATCACATCTGTTTTGGCCAGTGACATAGTTATACTGCTTGATCAAGGTACAGTTTAGGCCCCTTTTTCTACTTATCCGCGCTTCCATTCAGTTTAATTCAATCGTTAATTTTTACCGTGTTTAATTTTTTAATCGGTTCAGTTCAGTAGAATAATAGCTTGGGGTAGGGTGTTAAAATGAACGCATGTCAAAACCGACTCTTTATTTTAAACCAGGTTAAGGCCCCGTTCTCCAGATTTTATCTGAATTTTAGTTCAGTTCAGATCATATCAACTCATTTCAGGGAAAATTTAGTTCAGTACACTTATTTTTAGTTCAGTCCAAATCAAATCAAATCAGATAAGGTCTAGAGAGCAGGGCCTAAGTATGGATAAAATGGTAATAGGTCAAATGGGTGATGGTCAAATGGATAATTGAAAATGCGAGTCGGTCGAATTGGGTTTGCAGATTGACCATGGACTGGTAAGGGGATAGGCCTCCAGATTTATCCTTATGAGTTAGTATATAAACTCGTGTGAGTCAATATGTGAGTTGAAACCTGTGTATTTACCCATATGGATTGGTATATAAGCCTACATGGATCAATATATGAGTTAAACTCGCAGGTTGGGTGATTTTTGACCTGTGGGTTGAGTAATTTTTGGCTTGTGTGGTTTTGTTCTTCAATTCCAGGTCTCATTCGAGAGTATGATTCTCCATCAAACTTGCTTGAAGACAATACATCTGCATTTGCTAAGCTTGTAGCAGAATACAGCACCAGATCAACTTCATCATAGTGTAATTAGGGCTAAGTTCTTGAACCCCTTTAATTATTTAGTTAAGATTTCCATACTTTTTCTCCTTGTAAGATTGGATAAATCCTCACGTGCCAATATATTCTTGTTTATTGGCTAATTGGGTGACAAAAAGTTTGGAACTTTACATCTTTTGTGGAGAAAACAATATCATAAATGCCTTTTAAATTTTCAAAAAATCTCAAGAACAGCAGTCCTTTGCACCATAAAAAATGGGATATTATATGCCTATTTTGGCGGATTTTGGTATCCCCGTGATTCTGAGAAAATGAATGACAGATTTTCAATCAGCCTAGGAAAGGCCAAGATCCACCTATGGAATCGTCCAATAAATTTAACCTAAAATTTGTGCCATATTAGCAATCTGCTACTCCCTTTGTCTCAACCTAAATTGCATAGTTACTTTTCAGATACTATTCTCTATCAAAGTTTGACCTCATATATGAATAGATACATGAACAACAATATTATCATATGTAGTATTGTTCAATTTGTCGTAACAAGTAGTTTCTAAATATCAAATTTTTATTTACTGAAATTATACGTAAATGGAGATATTAACGGTCAAACATGTTTCTTGAACAGGGTGATAATGATTGTCCTGCAAAATAGGTTGGGACAGAGGGAGTATTCGACTTGCGCCTCTAACCTTGTCTTCATCGGATTACGACAACTCTGTAGTTTGAAGAGGCTCCAGCTGGATTTCTCCAATCAGCGATGAGGAGTGTATGTTGAAGGAGTTTTGAGGACATATCTGTTTTGTTTTGAAGCAGTCCGGTACTGAATGCCTTCACCTTGTTGAGTGTTGGCCAGATTTATTCACATCGGGTTGTCACAACTCTCTAGTTCTTATTTTGTTAACCTTTTTGGAGGTTGTCGCTGAATTTCTCCAATAAATGCAGTGAGATAGTATCTAAATCTCGCCGCAGTTGCGAGAGCACCAACTGCACACCTAATAATCATTCTTATCCCGCCCAATCCCAAAAGTTAATGGGTATTTAATACTCTGTCCCATTAATTACCCACTTATTAATTTTTCATCTCATTTCTTTCCAATCCCGCCCAATTAACACCTCTAACGATAATTCGCGAATTGGCCAAATCTGGAGAAGTCTGTTGGAGATTTAGCCGTAACACAGTTCGCGAAGACACTGTCGAATGGAGGCAACGATGAACTGGAGCGGTGGAGCGATGCCTACGGTGGCGATTCCGGCGAAGTATATGAATAAATTTTTGATTAATTAGGGTTTCGAGATTTTAGAAATTTTTGATGAAACTCGAAACTTTAGTCGCCACCGACGTCGTGGTGGTGGCGGTATTGGTGGGAGGTGGTGGTGCTGGAGGTGGTCTTGAAAATGAAGAAGAAAAACCTTAGGGTATTTTTCTCATTAAATTTTTTGTTTTAAGGTTATGGGTATTTTTGTCTTTTCATATTAGGTCACATCTGAATTCAGGCGGTCAATGTCAGAATAGTGCAATTTGGGTATATATGCACCATTGCTCAAAAACTTAGGGTTAATTTTGCACTTTCACATTTTACAAGGCCATTTCTACACTTTTGGGTATGTAAAAAAATCTGAAAATTTAATAGTTTAAATTCTCACGATAGTAATCTCACATACTATATATTAAGAGAGTTTAACGGTTGAAACTGGTCCAGTTTTATTTCAAAAGTCAAATTAGGAATATAATTGTGGAACAGAGGGAGTATGGATCCGTGTTTGCATAAATATATCACTTCATCACTCTTAAACCCACACTTTTTTGATAGCACGGATGTCTCCACTCGTAAATCCTGTTGCACATTTTTAACGTAAACATCTAGTGTTTGTCACTTTGTATTGATCATATAATTTTGCTCTGTTTTAAGGGAGTTTTTGTTTTTCCTGAAAGTTCACCCCTTTAAAAGTTTTTGCTCCGTCGCTGATCTTCTCAGAATTTTGGAGAAGAAGAAATTTTATTTTTGTCAGTATAATTCAGTCTCCCATCAAATATGATTGTAGTTCCACCACTGGTATTGATCATGTAATCAAACTACTCCCTCCGTCCCAACCGATTCTGCACACTTTCCTTTTTGGGTTGTCTCAGGCAATTTTGCACACTTTCTTCTTTGGGTAAAAATTAACGTATTAAAATACATACTTACCCCCCACCCACCACACCCTTCTCCCAGCCAAACCCCTTTCCTTTTTCTTTTCTGAGCAACCATCTTTTCTCCCTCTTTCCAGGCCACCTGCGTTTCTTCTCCTCTTTACCATTCTTCTTTTTGCTTTCTGCCACCCTTCTTCTCCATTTATCTCGGCACCACCCTTATTCTCCATCTATTTTCGCGTGTCTCTCCCAACTTTCTTCGCCTGCCTTCTTCTTCACCAAAAATCCCTAATCCCCAAATCCTTACGCAAATATGGAAATTGTGGATTTAGATCGAGCACACGGAAGAGATAGAAAATTGAGAGGGAAGGAAGATCTGAGCGGAGGGGCAGAGATGTAAATCTGGGCCGGGATGGATTTCAACGAAGAGGCAGCGGGGCGGAAAGGTGGAGAGGAAACGAAAAGGAAGAAGAGGCAATGTCGGCGAGGCATAAAGGTGGAGAGGAAACGAAGAACAAGAGGCGGTAACCACGCGGAAAGGAGGATGGAATCGCAGAACAAGAGGCGGCGAGCAGGGTTTAATGGCAGGGGTTGGTGGCGTTGAAGAACCGTGGCAGGGATGGGTGTTGAGGGCAAAGTGAGGGTAAAGGTTGAAGGTGGGGGTGTTTTAGACTTTTCACAAAACTAAAAAAAATCCCAGCCCTTTATCTCTCTGCAGAAAGGGCTGGAACAGAGGGAGTACAAAATTTAATCGGACCATACACTTTCATGATCAATAATAAAATTATCTAAAAGTGAGAAAAAAAATTACAACTCATTCGTTGAAATTTAGTTCGTTTCCATTGTATTTAAGATTCTCCGTGAAATTCAAAAACTAAACTTGATAGTTTTTCATCCTAAACACGTTATTGGGTGTATAAAAGTAACATATTGTATGCAATAATATATATATATATATATATATATATATATTCATTGATTGAAAAATAATAGAAATTACTCTAAAGGCCAATATACTCGAAGTGAATCAGTCTCACTTACCTAAACCATTCAAACGTGAATTGAATCCGTCTTCATATGTTCTAAATTCTCAAACCAAATTCACGATTTTGATTTAAATTTCTCATAAAACGATCTTTGAAAAACATATCAGATGACAACCAGATACCCAAAAGAATAAATATAATCCATGAACTATGTTCTTTTCACGGCCGGCCCACATGGGAGGCAAGTGAAATGTATAGGGTCCTATTTTTTTTAAAAAAAAATGTGTTGTGCATATAGATTTTTAAAAAAAAATATATTACAACTCTCAATAGCCGCCTCAATAATATTCTTATCCTTTTCCTATGAGGCCCAATTTTACGATTATTACATACTCTAAATATTATTTTTGGAGCCCAATGTTTTAATTTGCTTCAGCCCCCCAAAAGTTTAGGGTCGGCACTGGTTCTTTTCAACTTATTTTTAATAAATTAAATGAAATAAATTGCACTAAGTCAAAATTAATAATAGTAGTAACATTTAACTAGGTTATGTTTTATCAAACTAAAATTTATTCGACTGAACTAAACATCGACCTTATACCTCTTCCTTCAATTTTACCAAAAACTTGTCACGGAAGATTGGTTACAGCCACAAAACAGAGCCAAAAACGAAAACGTCAAAAAGTCCAACTGAAAGCAACGTTTGAATTCAAACTTTTGCATCAATGGAGATATACAGTACGACAAAGAGGTCCCATAATCCCTCTCAGAATCCCATTAATCTCTCCGATCCCCCATTAATCTCTTTCGTCAACTCAATCTTGCTCTCCACGCTATCTCTTCTCCACGCAAAAATCCGCCCGCCATTGACGTTTGACTCTTTTGAATCTTGAAGGTCTTTTGTTTTTTGTCCTTTTCACTTGGACTCATTTGTATAAGGAACTAAAATGGAATGTAAAGAAAATTTTAATTAGTGGAAATGGACTACTATCTTCATTTGTGTAGCCCCCAAGTCCAAATTTTTATGATTAATTTGATGCCCCAATTAGAATTTGTGTTTGGTTTGGTTTCTACTACTATATAAAGGGTTCGCATTTCCATAGTTTTGTAAACCTATTCCTGAAATCATGGAGCCATTTTCAGCTCCAGAGGGTTTAGGGGATATGGCTTCTTTCAGCTCCCTGTGCCTCTCTTTTGATTTCTTGAACCCCATGTTCTTGAGGGCCTTTTCGATTTCTTTGCACTTTTTGTTCCTTTTGGCCGTGTTAATCTCTTGGGTTTCCAGGAAAGTTGGAGTTAGGGAGAATGAAATAGGGAAATATGGTGTTAGGAATGGGAATAGTGAGTCTTCTGTTCCTTATTTTAAAGTGGTGCTTTTGGGTTGTTTGTGTTTGGCTGGGTTTAATCTTCTCCTCTGTACTCTGGACCATTTCGTTTGGTACAGAAAGGGATGGAGTGATGAAAAGATTGTAGTTGTTGTTGATTTGAGTGTGAGGGCTGTTTCTTGGTTGGCTGTTTCAGTCCTTTTGTGTGCAATAAAATTTGGAGAGAATGAGGGTATTGATAAGTACCCAATGGTTTTGAGAGTTTGGTGGGTGGTTTTCTTCTCTGTTTCATGCTATTCCCTTGTGATAGACTTTGTTTATTACAAAAAGCACCAATATTTATCAACCCCCTTTTGGATTTCAGACAGCTTTTCCACCATATTTGGCTTGTTTTTGTGTTTAGTGGGGTTTTTGGGTAGGGGAAGAAGAGTGGAAAAGGAAAGCTCAGGTGGGCTTCTTCAAGAACCTCTCTTGAATGGCTCCAAGAAAATTGGGGAGGAGACTGTTACTCCTTATGCTAATGCTGGTGTTATCAGTCTCCTTTCCTTCTCGTGGATGGGGCCATTGATTTCTCTTGGCAACAAGAAAACCTTGGATTTGGAGGATGTTCCTCAGGTTATAGGTCTTGATAGTGTTAGGGAAGCTCTTCCAATCTTGAATGAAAAGCTTGAGTCTTTGTCTAGTGGTACCAAGAAAGTCACCACATTGATGCTGGTTAAGGGTTTGATTGCAACAGTTTGGAAGGAAATCATTCTTTCAGCTGTTTTTGTGCTTCTTTACACATTGTCCAACTATGTTGGCCCTTACCTTATTGATACCTTTGTTCAGTTTCTTGATGGTCGGCGCAATTCGAAATATGAAGGGTACATGTTGGTTTCTGCATTCTTTTTTGCTAAGATTGTTGAGTGTTTGGCTCAGAGGCACTGGTTCTTCAGAGTTCAGCAGGCTGGATTTAGAGCTAGGGCAGCTTTGGTTGAGAAAGTGTATAGCAAGGGGCTGACGCTTTCGGGTCAATCCAAGCAGGGGCAAACCAGTGGGGAAATCATCAATTACATGGCTGTTGATGCTGAGAGAATCGGCGATTTTGGGTGGTACATGCATGATCCTTGGATGGTGATTCTGCAGGTAGCTCTAGCATTGCTTATTTTGTACAAGAATCTTGGTCTTGCTTCCATTGCTACACTGGTCTCCACTGTTCTTGTTATGCTGGTCAATGTCCCAATAGGGAAACTGGCGGAGAATTATCAGGATGGATTGATGAAGTCAAAGGATAGGAGAATGAAAGCCATGTCTGAAGTTTTGAGGAACATGAGGATTCTCAAGCTTCAGGCATGGGAGATGAAGTTCTTGTCAAGAATCCAGGATCTCAGGAACACTGAAGCTGGTTGGTTGAAGAAGTTCATGTACACTAATGCTATGGCTTCTTTTGTGTTCTGGGGTGCCCCAACTTTTGTTTCTGTTGCCACTTTTGGTGCTTGTATACTAATGGGGATTCCACTCGAGTCTGGGAAGATATTGTCTGCTCTTGCTACTTTCAGGATACTTCAGGAGCCTATTTACAATCTGCCTGATACAATTTCAATGATCATTCAGACTAAAGTGTCACTTGATCGAATTGCGAAGTTCCTTTCGCTTGATGACTTGCCACCTGATGTCATACAAAAGCTCCCAAAGGGTAGTTCTGATAAGGCCATTGAAATTGTTGATGGGAGTTTCAGTTGGGATAGTTCTGAATCTTCTTCGCCGACTTTGAGAGACATTAATCTCACTGTTTCTCATGGAATGAGGGTGGCAGTTTGTGGTACTGTTGGTGCAGGGAAGTCCAGTTTACTTTCTTGTATTCTAGGGGAAGTGCCTAAGGTTTCGGGGTCGATTAATTTGTGTGGAACCAAGGCCTATGTTGCTCAGTCACCGTGGATACAGAGTGGCAAGATTGAAGACAACATTCTCTTCGGTAAGGAGATGGATAGGGAGAAATATGATCGCGTTCTTGAAGCATGTGCCCTGAAGAAAGACCTGGAAATCTTCGCTTGTGGTGATCAAACGGTTATTGGTGAAAGGGGAATCAACATGAGTGGTGGACAGAAGCAAAGGATTCAGATTGCTCGAGCATTATATCAGGACGCGGATATCTATCTCTTTGATGATCCTTTCAGTGCGGTGGATGCTCACACGGGAACTCATCTCTTCAATGTAACTGTCTTCTCTTTTGTTCTTGATTTCAGCTTTTTACTTTGTTACATCGACCAGTTTCTGATATTTCTCTTGATATGATGTCTAATTGTCAGGAATGCATTCTTGGTCTTTTGTCTGATAAAACTGTTGTCTTTGTTACACATCAAGTAGAGTTCTTGCCTGCTGCCGATCTCATTTTGGTAAGCCATCATTCACTGCTTAGTTCTTAAAAATCATGACTTTATGAGTCTAAGCTGCAAGATTTCTCCATGATCAGGTTATGAAAGATGGGAAAGTTGCACAGGCTGGAAAATACGATGACATTCTGAAATCGGGGACAGATTTCATGGAGCTTGTTGGCGCGCATAGGGAAGCTCTATCGGTTCTTGATTCTGCTAATGGAGGATCAGAAACCGTCGTTGAAGATAGCGTAAAAAAGCCAGAGAAGAAAGAAGAGAGTGTAAATGCTGCTGCTGAGCCCAAAGGGCAGCTAGTCCAAGAAGAGGAAAGAGAGAAAGGAAAGGTTGGCTTTCCTGTTTACTGGAAATACATAACCACCGCGTATGGAGGAGCCCTCGTACCATTGATCTTGTTCGGGCATCTTCTGTTCAACGTTCTTCAAATCGGGAGCAATTACTGGATGGCCTGGGCTACGCCGGTTTCCAAGGATGTTAAACCTCCGGTAACAAGCTACACTCTCATCGTTGTCTATGTTAGCTTGTCGGTTGGGAGTGCCTTTTGTATCCTCCTCAGATCAGTATCTCTCGCAACGGCTGCATACAACACTGCAACGATCCTCTTCAACAAGATGCATTTCAGTTTGTTTCGCGCTCCCATGTCCTTTTTTGATTCTACTCCAAGTGGGCGAATCCTCAATCGCGTAAGGATCTTCCATTGTCATATGTTCATCGTGTTCTTTATTGTTTGTGTTACTCAAATTCTGTTCTTGCATCAGGCTTCTACTGATCAAACTGCTGTGGATTTGAACATCCCTTATCAAGTTGGGGCCTTTGCATTCTCCATTATACAGCTTCTTGGAATCATTGCAGTTATGTCGCAAGTTGCTTGGGAGGTTTTCATCGTTTTTGTTCCTATGATTGCAATATGCATTTGGTTGCAGGTACCTTTCAGTTCTTCCCACACTTTTACCCCATAAATTGACTCAAATTCGGAAATCATGTTCTTAATCACTGTTTTAAATGCAGCAATATTACATATCTTCTGCAAGAGAACTTTCGAGACTAGTTGGAGTCTGCAAAGCTCCGGTAATTCAGCATTTTGCGGAAACAATCTCAGGTTCGAGCACCATTAGAAGCTTCGATCAAGAATCCAGATTCGAGGATACGAGTATGAAGTTCATCGACGCGTATTCTCGTCCAAAGTTCCACACTGCTGCAGCAATGGAATGGCTTTGTTTTCGCCTAGATATCCTGTCTCTCATCACCTTCACATTTTCGCTAGTTTTCTTGGTCTCTATCCCTGATGGAACGATATCCCCAAGTAAGAGTCCATTCACTGATTTCCATTTGAAATGGCATTTGTACATTTGATTCTTATCTTTTCTCTCTTGATTGATTTGTAGGTGTCGCGGGATTAGCAGTAACATACGGACTTAATCTGAACATGCTTCAAGCTTGGGTTGTATGGAACACTTGTTTGCTGGAGAACAAGATTATATCAGTTGAAAGAATACTCCAGTACATGAGTATCCCTAGCGAACCTCCACTTGTTATCGAATCAAACAGACCCGATAATCACTGGCCATCACAAGGGGAAGTTGATATACGCGATCTTCAGGTGTGTGTGAGTGTGTAAAAGGGTTCAAAATTCAATCTTTTTGATGAAAAACAGTCCATTAATATTGTTCACTTTTGTGCAGTGTTACTGTAAAGGGGTTCAAAATTTGATCTTTTTGATGAAAAACTGTCCATTAATGTTTACTTTTTTGCGATGTTTACTGTTAAAAGGGTTCAAAATTCTATCTTTTTGATGAAAAACAGTCCATTAATGTTGTTTACTTGTGTGCAATATTACTTTAGGTTCGATACGCGCCACAAATGCCTCTTGTGTTGAGAGGCCTTACCTGCACTTTTTTCGGGGGAAAGAAGACGGGCATTGTAGGAAGGACAGGAAGTGGTAAATCCACCCTCATTCAGACCCTATTTCGAATAGTTGAACCGGCTGCCGGGCAAGTGAAGATAGATGGCGTTGACATTTCCTCGATAGGCTTACACGATCTTCGCTCTAGGTTGAGCATCATTCCCCAGGATCCAACCATGTTCGAAGGAACTGTTCGCAGTAATCTTGATCCACTTGAAGAATGCACTGATGAACAGATATGGGAGGTAAAGCTTCCATTTTGTAAATTCAGTAAAATTTCAACTTGCTATTCAGTTTAGTTTTTTCACTTAGTTCCTATTTTTCACTGTCAATAGTGTTACTTTTGCACCATAAGTGTTGCTAAAACATTCTTTCTCTGCATCAGGCTCTAGATAAGTGTCAGCTTGGGGATGTAGTGAGGAAAAAGGAAGGGAAGCTCGATTCTGCAGGTACTTTATCGACTAAAATTTGTAGTTTTTACGATCTTTTTGCTCTTTCTTGTTCATGATGTATCGAAACTGTTGCAGTTTCCGAGAATGGAGAGAACTGGAGCGTGGGACAACGACAACTGGTCTGCCTCGGGCGAGTTCTGCTCAAGAAAAGCAAGGTTCTTGTGCTTGATGAAGCCACTGCATCGGTTGATACAGCGACAGATAACCTAATCCAGATGACTCTTCGGCAACACTTCACAGATTCCACAGTTATCACCATTGCACACAGGATCACGTCTGTTCTAGACAGCGACATGGTTTTGCTGCTAGATCATGGTACTTCTCGAACCTATCTTAATCTTCTTAGGTTTCGGTTTCTCTGTCCTTTTCGAATACTTAGTTTGTTGCTTGTTGTTCAGGTCTGATTGAAGAATATGATACTCCATCAAAGCTCTTGGAGAACAAGGCATCATCATTTGCAAAGCTGGTTGCAGAATACAGCATGAGATCAACCTCTAGCTTTGGAATTTAGTGCGGAAATCAATGGATTAACTGAAGTTTTACCTGCGATGATGATGATGAAAATTAGGTAGGAGGAAGAAGGTGATGCTGCTTATGAAGTTGTCTGATGGGGGCTAAAATATTTGGAACTAAAATAGTAGTAACAAGGGTCCAAATTTTTGCCAAGTAAAAGGTGGTGTGCAATATTTTGTTCAGGAGGTGGTTAATGGTGATGCCATTTTGAAGAAATTAAGGTGGCACATCATAGTTTTGGTGCTGAGGTTCAACAATGTATTTGAAGGTTTTATTTACTATCCAGTTCCAATGAATTTATACATGTCCTTTGCACCTTGTATTTCTAGAAGTGCAATTTATTACTTACAAAAAATTTAAATCTCATAAAAATTGGTAATGGTTTATCTTGAAAATTTTAAAAATACACTAGGGTATAGTTCTCGTAGTATCATTTAAATAATACCAACTGTTACGTGTCACCTTCTCAAGGGGTTAATTGTTCTCGCAGTATCATTTAAATAGGACCAACTATCACGAGTCACCCTCTCAAGGGGTATACTGTGAGACTTAATCGTGCTAGAATACCACGACTGACGTCTGTTTCACACGAATATCGCACTCTGCTTGGTTGCTCCAGCACATCAAGTCTTTAGAGGGATGTGTACACAAGTTTAAAACAGGAGCATGAGTTCACAAACAAGCAACAAAAGCAATACGGAGCAACCAAACTTTTAAGGGGATGTGGACAAGCAACAAAAGCAATACGGAGCAACCAAACTTTTAAAGGGATGTGGACGTGTATGTAGCGGAAATACACATACGAGTGTAGAATGAGTAGCAACAATTTCCAGATTCCAGACTATAACACAAAATCACACTACTTCTACACCTAAGATTGCAGCTCGCATGCTCTCATCTCATCTCATCTCATCTTCTTTGCTTCACAACATGCCCATACTTGTTATCACACTAACCAAACCATACACCAAATTCTACCTCATCACACATTCCACCACCGTCACTTGTCGTCACCATCACCACTCAATAAGCAGCACCAATTTTGCCTAAAACACACCACTACCACCATTAACAAATTTCACAACACTACTGTTTACCATGTAATCTAATAGACTCAAAAGTGGTTGAAGATAGAATATACTCTGGTTTTTAACAATAACTCCCTTTTTTCTGAAAATTTTTCAAGGCATGTTTGACCACCGATAACTTTCATTTCATACAATAACGGATTATAAAATTTTACTTTTTAGAAACTACTTGTTGCGGAGAATCGAAAGACACCACGCATGACGTGCGTTATTGTATGCAATTAAAGTTATTGATGGTTAAACATGCTTTAAAATTTTTTGCAGTCAAATGAAGGCAATGTTAGAAAATCAGAGGGAGTGTGATAGAATTAATTTGCTATATATTCAATTTCGTACTAAGGCAGCCATTCCGATGGTAAAGGATATGTTTAAAAGGTTAGATTTGAATGACAAATTTTGTAATCTTGTCGACCTTAAAATGTCAAAACAGACCTTAATCATGGGTTATTAAGCGTCACAGCAAACGCAATTAGTAGGGCCAAGCCAAAAAGGACAATAACTATTGTTAATTAAGGGCATATACTCGAATAATGACTATTAATTTAATACTATTTAAGTAATACAATCTGTCAGCTGTGTACGCAAAACTTTGTCTCTATGGATATGATTAAAGGGTGATTTCAGATGTTTAATTCAAATCCATCTCTAATTTTTCCATTGGGTACCGCGCTTGTCTGTAAATTACCACTTTATTATTGTTTGTGGAGAAAATTAGTACTACTAGCACTTTTTAAAATACGTAGTAGGTGAGAAGCGTCCTTTTGGTTTTTTTTTTTTGAAAGTTCCTTTTGGTTAATTATTAATTGCATGACCACAATTGCCAATTGGTCAGTCGTGCAGATATAACAGATGAAAAAACATGTTCAGAATATTGCAATATCTTGAAGTTTTCAGGAATCATTAGAGCCCATAAGATTTTTATATGTGGAGGATTGATCTATGTATGGGTTGACGATTTCATCCGAATTTTATTAAAACTTTAATGGTTAATCTACACTCTACAAAAGAAAAAGGAAAAAAAATCGTGAGATATTGTATGGTTTATATGATAAATCATACCATATCTCACAAAGCGTGAATTATTTGAGTGTTAAGTTTTTTCTCATACATGACAAAAAGTTAATACTTAGCGAGGAATCATAGTTCCGTAATTCATTTCAATCTGAAATAGAATCACCTTTTATTGGTCACTCAGGTTTTCACTCTAAAATGATTAAAATTTTACCTTCATTGGTTTGTCGGCATGTTTGAAAAGCTGGAAATCAATTTCTATTTGATAACATCTCAATTAATCTCACGGCTCTAATAAAAATCATTAGGGATGAATGTTTTTTGACTCTTTACATCAAACCGGTTACCGTGCATAATGCTAAGGACTTGGAATGGTTAAATGCTGGTCTACCTCCCCATTTTACAAAACTCCTGCTCCGTTTGTCCCTCTCTAAATTGCTTATTTACGTTTTTAAAATAGTCAAACTCTGTAAACTTTGACCCTAAATATAAATTAATGTATAAATAATAAGTATATCATGTGAGATATTGTTAGATTTGGCTTAACATATACTTTCTAAATATCAGCTTTCATGCCACATTATTATAAGTAACTAGAGATATTTACGGCCAAACATGCTCATAGAACACGGTGAAAAAGTAAATAAGCAATTTAGAGTGGGACGGACGATAGAGTGTGGTATAAGGTTAATATGGACGCCGCTTGGAAGTAAAACCAAACTCACTGTGGAATTGGGATTATTGTTCATATTACTGTAGGAGAACTTTTTTCAAAGTTAAAGCATGCTCTGTAAATGCAATGTCTAGTTTACATGCGGAAGTGTCGGCCATAAAGATTACTTTAGAATTTATGAGTAGGTTTTATCTCAATAAATTCATTCTTGAATCAGATTGTGAAAATGAATGTTGAATGGATGCTACTCATTAAACTCTTTTTGTAGGTTAAAGGTTGCGGACTACAAGGATGTAAACACGGCATCGATCCTGCCACAACACCCAACAAAGTTATTTTAGTTTGATTTGTTTTTTACAAGTCATTTAAACCAATTAATTCGCATGTTATATGTATACTGCTACAAAAATGACTTTTAATTTCGTCTCATTGACTTCGATAGTGTTAATAACCGAAGTTAAAAGTTCCTTTACTTTAATTATTAGAAAAGTAGAAGTAAAAAATACCTTTAACGTAGTCGGCGGTTGTTAAAATGATGATTGCCTCACATCGTCACTTTAAATGAATGATGAATGCACATAGGATCTTATACCACTAGCTCCGCTTATAACCTCTTAATTTTAGGATAGATGTTCAAAATTATTTTTAATTTTGTAGGGTATTAGAGCCATGTTAGTTTTGTGGCATTATATTGGGATCCCCTTAACGATGTATCGTGATTATATTTTCATGTTGTTAGTGTTGAAAAGTTGTGTATTCTACGTCACCGCTTCTTTTATAAAAAAAAAGGAAAAAATGACGTATTATACAACCTATCTCCAGTTACTCTTTAATACAAAAGACTGCCATTCTTGTAAATTTAACAAGTTAAAAGAAGAAGAACTTCGAAATTGTATACTCCAGTGTGAAATATTATACAACAGTGACTAATCATTTACAGAGTAAGGTGTATGTTTTCACCATGTAATATAATAATTAATAGGACACACAAAAATCTAAATTAACAGAACAAATTATTAGCCGTGGGTTTAGATAATGGATCGGTTGGTGAGTAATTGGGTAATGGGTATGACTGCTTAGATGACATAATATAGTCGCAATCTTCGATAATAGATCCAATCTTAATTAATAATGATCAGTATTCAAGTAATTCGCATAAAACCAAATCATGAGTTCACAACTAATTAATCCGCACTGTTTGTTTATCCTACTAGTACCAAATCATGAGTTTACAACTAATTAATCCCCACACCCACGGGTATACCCCAGCGGTTGGGACGTTGGTTTGTTGGTCCAATGGTCAATGGTTCGAAACTCGGCAGCGGCAGTGTGGGGATT
>JAULKJ010000011.1:9196236-9208160 GCA_032355405.1 Rubia balearica | reverse complement strand
TCCCTCCACACATTTTCACTTGCAAAAAAAACAACACCTAAACCTATGGTGCCAAACATAGAAGAACGGAGGGAGTACTACCATCTTAAGTCTCATTGTGTCATTTGTTTCTAGCATTTAAGATTGGGATGTCTTTGGTCTTATTTAAGACTGATTTAAGTAACTGATTAAGTAGTTATTTATTTCAGTTGTTTGATTGGTTCTTTTATACAAAAAAAACATAACAGTTAATACAAAAAATAGTTACAGATGAATTCAAAAGAATTACTCTTACTAGTCTTTTCATTTTAATAGAATAATTGATTTTTTAAATTATCGAATACTTTTTCTTTTGGTTTATTTGAACGAATGAGAAATCAAAAGAACGGCTCTCAATATCCTTTTCATATTGACTAAACTATTGATTTTTCAGCTAACTAAGTATATCAAACAATTTTTTTTGTTTTGTTTATTTGACCAAACTGAGAAATTAAAAGAAAAACTGCTCACCAAGTTCGAGTTTATAAGTAGTGAATTGTCCTATGAAGACTCGTTTTCGATACGACTCTGATGGGTTTTCTGATCAAAGCCACTGCCTGTGAGTTGCTAGCTCATTCTTCAACAGGCACGTGGTCAGAGTCCCGGACTCTTCCCACTGCTTGGGAGCTTACTGTTTCATGTTCTATTTCACTTTTTAATGGAGTTCTTTTCACCCTTCCCTCACAGTATTGCTTCACCATTGCTCACCCATGAGTATTTAGCCTTGTAAAGGCAGTCCTTGGGATTCCTCGTGCCCCAGGCTATACCGGTCAGAGTGGGAACTAGTAATGTTTTTGGCTATTGGATTTTCACCATTTGGAGTGTGGTTTTGGGCTGATTTGCCTAGCAGCACGAAGCTTGTATTGCTCTCCTACAACTTTGTTTTCACGATTTATACCGCTCCAATTTTGCTAGCGCTACTATAGGAATCACTTTTGCTAATCTTTCAATTTTGATAGAAAAATTAATTTTTCGACTAACCAAATAAATGAGTTACCCGACACTTTTTATTTTTGTTTTGTTTGACCGAAATAAAAAAAGTCAAAACTCGAAAAATTGGCTAAAGAGCAGATTATCAAACTCTATAACTTAGATAAGACACATTACACAAAATGTTACGATACATGTAACACACCATGTGGCATAAACAATGCATCATAGCATAAACCACAATCTCTACTCAGATTTATTCAACATACATAGTTACGTACTCTGCATAGGTTTCAAGCACTCAAAACTCACCACCAAACCATCTACTAGTTTCTTAAAGAAACATAGTACTACAAAACAAACAAAAACCTAGTTTCTTGAAGAAACATACTACAAAACAAACAAAAACCAGAATCAATGCACAGCATCAGGAGCCAAGCACAACGAGTTAGTAACATCATTGACAAGAGTTCCATTCGCAGCTGCAACATCCCTAGCATAGCACCCCACCCGATCCCTGAAACTATATCGCTGCTGCGTGTTTGCATCGCCATCAAGAACCTCGTGATCCTTCACAGAAATCCCACCTCTGGACTCCTGTCTGTTCTTCAGAATCGTCGAAACCCCCCCTCCTATCCCCGTGGTTTTCGTGTCTTCCATCGAGTTTTCCAAGGTTGTGGCCATGTAATAAGCCCCATGCTCCCCTGGCATTAAGGGCATCATCACAAATGAGACGGTCATTCATATTATATCAAATTAAGAGCATCATCATTCATATTTTATCACGGTAACAGAGTCCAAACTGCCGTTTTTGTGCCAAAACTGGAGTTTTGATTCCAAACTACAGTTTTTGCACAGTATCGTTTGGTGCACAAACCCGTAGTTTTGTTTTTAAACTACAGTTTTGGTGCAAAAACTGTAGTTTTGTTAAAATTTTGAAACCTGTTTACCTGGAAATGTCTCAGTTCCAACTTTCAGGGGATACTCTCGTTTCGTCTTGGACCTGAAAATCACCTGATGACCTGATTTGATCTCCATCTCGGTCTTCTCCTTCACCTTCTGCTCCACTGACTTCCTCATCCCGTTGTCGCGAAACTCGATGGAGTTCTCGAACTCCACCTTTCGTTCGTACGAGGTTGTCAGGCATCCCGCGCTGGTGTTCATCCACCCTGAAACCTTCGTCTCCCTTTCTGTCTCAATCTCGAACTTTCCGTCCAAACCTCGGAACTTGTACTCCCTTTCCAGGGAGAATTCCGGGTGGTTCGAGGCCATCCCGGCCTGAACCCGAGCCGTCCCGGGATCCACCCAGAGGTGCAGATTCGCGTCCACCAGCCAGAATGATATGCCATTGGAGACCTGGAAAGAAAATGTATGAATTTTTCCATCGAGAATGAGCCCCAAAAACGGCGTGATCTCGAGATCATAGGACGGGAGATCAAACGCCCCGATTCCGACAACCGGCTCCCAGAACAGCGGGTTGATTCCTCCGGTGAAGATCACCGGAAAAGGCACGACGGTTCCGATCAGGTCCCCGTCCACCTTCACCAGGATCTCCCGGTAGGCCCCGCCGCCGCGGTTCGACTTCACCTTTGACATATCTGGGTATGTATCAGAATCAGATGATTCCATGTTCTTGAAGTATGCATCAGGAGGATTCGAGTACCAGAACTCATCATCGCCATGTGCGGAGGAGAAAACCTCGATCACAGCTCTGTAAGTGTTCTTCGGGACTCCGATGGACTTGGTCTTCACGTCTAATTCGTTCTCAATCCTGAACCAGAACCCGTTTTCGCCGCCCGAGGAAATCGGGACGATCAAATCCGCCGGTTTTTCGTAGGACTCGGAAACACCCTTTCTGTCGGAAGGTAGAGCGATCACCGGAGCAACAACGTTGTAGTAATGGAAAGTGACGTTGACTTCGTAAACTCCGGTGAAGACATCGTTGACTATGTTCTCCAGCATGATGGATAGAGATTGGTTGTCCTGAGCTAGGAGGGAGGTGTACTTGGTGACATCCTTCCTCACTTTCCAGAAAACTCCATTTTCGGTCGGCTCCGCGGTGCTGGTGCGGAGGAGCTCGACGCCGGAGAGCCACACTGCTGCGATCCGATCGTACTGCTCGCCGTGGCAGGACACCTGGAGCTCTAAAACAGCGTTGGACCACGTGCAGTTGGCCGGAGCGGAGTAGGGGACGGAAACCGGAGGGAGGCCATAGGTGTTGGTGAAGTTGTGTGAGAGAATTGGTAGCGTGCATGAAGAGTTCATGTTGTCGAAAGCCAGCGGTCTGGTGACTTCCAGACACTCCTCCGGCGATCCCGAAGCACTTCGGGACCGCCGCAGGGATTGTCTGGTGAAGTGGGATTCATGAAGGGATGAATGAAGTGGGAGGGTTAGGGTGGAGAGGAGCAAAACGGAGAGTAAAAATTGCATCTTGGAAATTGTTTGTAAAGATTGAATCTTGAATTTAGGGAAATGGGATTTTGTGATTGTTTTTGTTGGGGTGGGTGGTTGTGTGAGTAAATAAAACAGATAAGATGGGGACAGAAATCTTGAATACTACGGCAGTTTGATGTGAGATGTGGGTGAAGTTATTTTGCCTGCCTATCGAGTTGGCATCTGAAAAAAGGATTAAGAATCCATACTTCATGTTTCACACGCCATATCTACCGACTTTGTAAAAAAAAATTAAATGGAAGAAGGTGAAGGGTTGACGGGTTCGCATTTTTAAAAATATAAACGGAGATATATGAACACGATGATAAAATATGATGAATCAGACATGGACCAATTTTGGCCAATTTTAATCTCAACTAAGCGCGATGACACGATATGGTTTATATAGCCGATGACACGATATAGTTCTTTTCATCATTCCATCTCTATCTTTACAACCAGTTCTCATAGACAAGAATCTACCAAGTTGTTCTCCATCTGCTACAAACTACTCTTGAGTCTGTAATAGTGGTGTACATTGACAAGAGTGAAACTTCAACTGTGAAAATGAGGATTAGTAAAGCACTCAGAGCACTCTTTTACTCAGAGACGAAAACAATAAGGTTTTGTCGGGAGGTTGTGGTTGACAGCCTAATATCCTCGGTGGAAGGCTCACCCCACATTGCGTGAGTCACAGTACCCACATACTTGTAACAGCACGATATGTATTTGATTCAATCCATTCACCAAAATTATCAGTTCAGATAACACGATACAATGAAAGAGGAAAACGGATTTCAAAGGAAGCACTCAGGGAGAGGAGAGCGTTTCTGCGAATTCGGCAGAAACATTAGGAATGTGGCATTGAAAACAAGTTTGTATTTCCAGAACTAGAACCAAGACCTGAGATCGACTAACAAACTTCTATCGAGAAACACTACAACTGAGGTTCACAAATCAAATGAAGGAACCTCAAAGTTAAGAAACAAGACCAAAACTTCAAATGTGCATCAGTTAAAACTAGAAGATCAAATTGGGAGGGATACAAACATAATACCAATATACTAGCAATAGCTTCCATCTAGCAGAGTTACAGCCAGACATTCATAAAGGCAAAGACAACGCAATACTAAAACTCACATATGAGAGTATGTTTCTACTTCCGTGATGTATAAATAAAGATTATACAGCAGTCACGCTAGAGAACAGCCACAAACAGCAAGTTTTATATGCACATTGGGTAAGGGAAAGACAGAGCATTACGAAGAGGAAATCATTCAGCATACTCGGGCAATTCACGACATTGGCAATGCAATATCACAATCTCAAACAATCATCAAAAACCAAAACAGATCATTTCAGAACTTCATGAACGATAAGCACAAACAGCTCTACCGTTAAAAGCCAGCTTCAAAAAGCTTACACTCTAAGAAATAAGGAAACAACAAACAACAAGCTAAGTCTGCAATGGCTGAATTTGACGTTGTCTTCAAAAAGGGGTAAAAACAAATCATTTCAGAACTTCACAAACTATAAACACAAACAGCCCTATAATTAAAGGCCAGCTCAAAAATTATTACACTCTAAGAAATAAGGAACAAGCTAAGCCTGCAATGCCTGAATTCCACATTATCTTCAAAATGGGATTAAAAATGTAAAAAAATGAGAGCAATAACAGCATCCCAACAATCTGATTATTAATCCATTCCAGAAACCAACCTCCACAAAAACACATACAACTTAACTCAGATCAATAATAACCTAAGCCCTGATCGATTTCTTGTACTTGGCTACTTCCCCATCATTAGGGAAAAACCCCATAAGCCTCCCACACGAATTCTGATACGCGTACATGAACCCACCAAGGACGCCAATAAGCCCCCCTGTCACCATCGAAGGGCCCCTAATCCCAGGCTTAATTCCTAAACCAAGAAAAGCACAAAAAAACCCGAAAAGACAAAGATTCAATCTTTAATCACGAAATCGAAATGGGTCTTTGCGTTTCGGAAAGATGAGCGAGAAGGGTTGTCGGAGGTACCGGAGAGGTAGCCGACGGTGACGGAGATGCCGGTGATGGTGGTGAGGCGGAGGTAGTCCAGAACGTTGAAATTAGCGACGGTTTTGGTGAACGGAGGGTTCCGATCTATGACGGGGTACTCCGCCTTGGTGGATGCAGTGATGTCGGTGTTCATTTCTTCGAATATTGATTTGGTGCGGTTGATTATTCTTCTTCTTCAGCTGAGTGTTGAGATTGACTGATTTTCTTCTGGGTTGAGTGAGCTCTTGGAGAAGAAAATGAAAGATTGGATGGGCTTTGTGAATCTGTTGTTGGGCTAGTTTTTATCATTGGGCTTATTTGAAGTTGAAAAGGAAGAAAACTAGGAACTGTTGAAATTGGAAATGACCCGTCTTGAAGATACTCTATCCGTTTCATTGGACGTGACACACTTTCCTTTTTAGGTTATTTTTGTGAATTTGACACACTTTTCTGGAAATATTTCTTCAATTTCATCCACTCATTCTACTATTCTCTTTCTAAATTTAATTTCATCTACTCATTTCATTCATCTAAATCCAAACACCTAAATCTATGGTGTCACCAGGGGCGGACCTAGATAGGGGCATGGGATATTAGTATTTGACTACCCATGTAATTTTTTTTACCATTAATATTAAATATATATTTATATATTAGTGGTTACCCCATTGAATTTTTTTTGGATTCGCTACTGGATGTCACATTCAACGAAACGGAGGTAGTGCAACATTTTCATAAGTTGAGAAAATACACATTAGGATGTATTATTTTTATAAGTACTAATAACATGCTAATAGTTTTTCAATGAATTCAAAAACATATAATATACTAATAGTTTTAATATATAGTAATAAAATTTAATAATTAAAGTTGGCTAAATTTAACTTGCAAAACTTAAATTAAGCCATATATAATGGTAGTGAGTAAAGATTTGAACCAGTTTAAAAGTAATCAAAATTCCGAGTTTCCGGTTCATTTTGTCGTATTCCTTTGCTTCAAAATTCCGAGTTTCCTTTGCTTCAAAATTGCTTCAAATTCAGAGTTAGATACTTGCTTCATCTTGGTGGAATTGTCAGTATTTTATTCACCACATGTAATTTCATAGAGAAAAATATCCATGGAAAACATGACCTCGAGATTCGAGAATCAAAGAAAGAAATCTCCCAACTTGCAGACAAGAAGATAAGGTGGGATCATTCTATTCTGCGGTCCCAATCTGTCTCTCAACATTCCAACCCAGCAGAACTGGGATTTTACTATTTTAGCTCCAAGGCTTAAAGGGTTTTAGAGTATATTCTTCCATTTCCTCCATGTCAGCTTCTTATCATCATTCCCTATATTATGCAACCAAAAAGGATATGGCTTTATGCTTAATCTTCAATCCAGTTGCCTTCCTTTGTAAACTCCCTTCTAATAGAATAGTCAAGAAAGGGGGTAGCTTTAGCAGAATAGGAGTTGTTTCATCACATTCGAATCCCAGGATTCTGAAGCCTAAACACAGGTCTAGGTATGGCGAACTGTTGTCTCCTTATGATTCTGACCAAGAAGATGATGATGGGGAAGAAGACAGTGAGGATGATGATTGGTTTTCCGATGTGGGTTTTCCTTTTTATTGCTGTTTTCGATTGATCTATATTATTTTTTATCTGCATATGTTGGTTTCTTGTTGCCCTTTTCCTTGGTTCTTGCTAAGTAGTCTAGGAGATGATGTTTTGATTGTGTGCTATTGGTTTTAGCCTTGGAAACATGTTGAATTGTTAGTGGTTGTCGAAATGCATCACTTCTTTAGTTTCAAGGTTTAGCATTGGTACTTTTTCATCCAAGCTGGGGCTTAAGAGTTAGTTAAGGAAATGTTTTAACTAAAGCAAGCATATGGAGTTCTTATTGTAGTAATGCATTGTCATTTTTAGCTACACGTGTTTGATATCGTTCAAAATTGGGGAAATTTCCAGGATGATTTGCCACAGGATGAAGATTCTGATTTTGATGGGAAGATGTCGAAATCTCAGAAGGCTAGCCGATTGAGGCGAGGTATAACAAAAGCTTCCTATGGTGCATTGCTTGAAAGTTTGCTGGCTTTTACTTTACCAATCGTTTTATGCAGGGTCAAGCCTAGAGAAAAAACGTGGCTCTCGCAATTCTTCAAAGAGGTTGATAGGCAAAGCAAAGGTACCATTTGTTTGTTTTGAATGTAATTGCAGTAGTTCTTTATATAGTGGCAATGTGTTCTGAAGTAGCTCGTTAAAATGAAATAGGGATCTGAAAGTATCGATAAGAACAGATATCATCGCTTGTTAGAAGAAATTGATATAGACGATGGATGCCTCCCACTTCTTGATTATCTAAGCACATTTGGACTTAAAGATTCACACTTTCTCCAAATGTATGAGAGGCACATGCCCTCCCTCCAAATTAACGTTGCCTCGGCCCAAGAAAGACTGGAATTCTTGCTTAGTGTCGGTGTCAAGCAGAGAGACATTCGAAAGATAGTTATGAGGCAGCCTCAGATTCTTGAGTATACGGTGGAGAACAATCTGAAATCTCATGTAGCTTTCTTATCTAGGTTAGACATTCCAGATTCCAAAATTGGGCAAATCATTACAGCCGCGCCTTCTCTATTCTCCTACAGTGTGAATAACTCCTTAGAACCGACAGTGAAGTATCTGCAAGAAGAGGTAGGCATCCAAAAGAGTGAGATCAGTAAGGTTGTTCAGTTGAGCCCTCAAATCCTGGTCCAGCGGATTGATAGTTCGTGGAAATCCCGTTTGAACTTTCTCACAAAAGAACTGAATGCTCCTAGAGAAAGCGTGGTGAAGATGGTCACAAAGCATCCACAATTGCTCCACTACAGTATTGAAGATGGCTTGCTCCCAAGGATCAATTTCTTGAGGAGTACCGGGTTGCGAAATGCTGACATATTGAAGGTTTTGACTAGCCTTTCACAGGTTTGTTACCCCATTTTTGTTAGTAAATATAATTAAATCAAATTGCATCAATCATATCAATCATATTTACTAACAATTTTGAGATATTTGATGACATATATCATTGTTTTGAGGATCAATGTGATATCCTAGAGATGTTATGATTGTTTTCAGGTGTTTTCGCTTTCGCTGGAAGCAAATCTGAAGCCAAAGTACAGTTATTTGGTAAATGAGCTTCGAAATGAAGTGCACTCCTTAACCAAGTATCCGACATACCTGAGCTTGTCTCTAGATCAAAGGATTCGCCCACGCCATAGGTTCTTGGTTTCGCTTAAAAAGGCTCCAAGAGGGCCATTTCCGTTGAGTTCATTTGTTCCAACTGATCAAAACTTTTGTCAGCAATATGCGAAAACTAGCTTAGATAAATACCTGGATTTTCGGCAGAAACTGTTGCTCAAGGAGTTTGCTAAGAAGTACGAAAGGTGATATCTGACTGTTCATCTAGCGCATAGAAGAGAGTACTTGATGAAGCTCCAATCCATTATTATTACACATTTTTGAGGTAATCAGATGTTTCTCTTGATATCGGAACATAAGACTTATTGTTTCTGTATATGAATCCCTACTCGCGTTTCAGGAAAACTTGATTGACTTGTGAAACGCGGAAACTGAAGACTATGACTGCATTTACAAGGTTAGTTCTTGATTTCTGATCCGGTTGTGGTGATTTTCGCTATATGAGGCATTCTTGAACTCTAATGAATCTACAAATTTATGATTTTGTCCGTTTTTTTCAGGTATAGGCAACCATTGCAGTAATTCTCTGAACCAACCATTTCTAGCTACCTATAACTCTAACAGCTGACAACTATATGTTGTGAATTTTACGGCGCCTTATTCGTGATATTTGCACTGAGATCACTCCTGGTTATATATGAACTGCAATGTAAAGCATCAATGAGAGAAAATTCATCAGTTTTCCAGATGAATTTGTTGTTATTGTGGAAGTACAATTTTGCTTGTATTCTGACTCCCTTGTAGACTACTGAGTTGTAAAGTCAATTCAGTCATTTTTGCTGTGTGATTCCGTCTTATTTAAGGTTAATGGTCCTACAATTACAGGGACTGTCCTAAACTTCTTTTTTCTTGTAGTTTTTCAATTCGAGTCCATAATCTGCGGAGCTAATTCATCAAGTTTGTATTGTTTGATTAATTTAGTAAATTATACCCCTTGTACTTCATTTAAAAGGGTCCCACTCAAACCAATCATTGGCCCAAAAAAAACAGTGGTTAGTCACCCACTTAACAATCAATAGGAAAAGCCATGAGAAAATTATTGTAACGCAAGGAAATTCATTATTAAATTATCTCTGGGCTCTAATATAATTGAAAATATAGTTTTTGGGCCCCAGAAATTTTATTTACAGAATTTGTCCTAACATTTTAAATATAATTTTCAAAGTTTTGGTGCTGATTTCGTCCTAACGACAGTTGAAAAAAGTCAGTGTCACTCACGTGACAGTTGATTTGTGGTGTTCCGATGAGTCAGAAAATTCTGGTTTTATAATTAGTTTTATGAAAGCAAAAGTTGAAGTGTTATAGTTCAGAACAAGAATACAATTTGAAGTGGAACCCACATCAATTAGAGAGGCAAAAGA
Organism: Rubia balearica; assembly: GCA_032355405.1. Lineage (NCBI taxonomy): Eukaryota > Viridiplantae > Streptophyta > Magnoliopsida > Gentianales > Rubiaceae > Rubia > Rubia balearica. Next base: position 9,198,159 of record JAULKJ010000011.1, on the reverse strand, counting down.
ATCCAAAAAAAGTTAAAAATAATTCGTGGTAATTCTTGTTCTCAGTTCCAGTTAACATGAAATTTTTTTAGTCGATATCGATCTCCGAAATCAGGGTTACCGTTTTTTAAGTCACCGTCATTCTTGAGTATGACTGCACTCTCGAAAAACTAAAATCAAATACTCCCTCCATCCCGCCAATTTTGGCCTATTTTCGGTCAACTTTCTCAGATCATGTTTGACCATAAATTTCAATTAGTGTATAAACTCTAATATGATCATGTGAGATATTGTTAGGCTCTTATGTCTACATAGTTTCTAAATATCAAATTTTAATTTACTATTAATATTCGTAGTTAAAGTTATTGATGGTCAAATATGGTCTGAGAAAGTTGAAAAAAAGAAGGCAAAACTGGCGGAACGGAGGAAGTATTAACTAATACTAAAAATTTACAAGAGAATTAGGATTAGCTGGAAAAAAATGACCCTACAACACTATCCTACAAAAGAGTCAACTAGTGTTTTGACAAGTTTAATTGTAGGGCATTCCTAATCTAACTATCCCTTTCACCAAAATCATAACCTAATTTGTGTGTTTGAAAATCTCCAATGCTTATCCCCATGTCCCTTTCAAGCATTATTACAATACACTAAAACAGATAAGCTTTCCCTATCTAATTTTTTATCCTCTCTATCTTTTCTGCCTTCTTATCATCTCCTCCGCCTAGCAATCCAATTTTCCGGCCGCCGGCCACGGCCAGCCTTTCACAATTTCATAACTTAGCCACCGGCCATAAACATACGACTATCTTTTGTCCTTGAAAAAATGACCTTTTTGGAAGTACTCAAGTTGGGGAAGATTATATTTTTAGCCATCCCAAATATTGGCATTTGCTTGCTTTATTGTTCAATTCTCCCAACTTCTTGAACATACACAAATGATCCATTTACTCTCTTTTTTAAAAGAAATTTAATTCATTCTTTAAAAAAATGCTTACATAATCCTGGGTTATTTAAAAAGTGGTATTAAAAATCTCAATTTCTTTAGTGCATCTCTATTTGTGGTACAATTATCTTATAGGATTTTTTTTTTTTAAATGATACACTTTCCATTTTTGACAAATTATACATCTTCAATTTCATCAACTATTTCTACCTTTTACTTTCTACCTTTAACTTCATCCACTCATTTACTTCACCTAAATCTAAACACTTATACATATGGTGTCACAAATAAATATACGGAGGAAGTATATAACTCTCATTTGCTCTAAAGTCATGATTAATCCTGATTTACACTATCTATTAGTGTATAGACCAAAATATCTCTCTAACGAAAAATAAAAGAAAGCTCAAGTAGCCCCAAAAATACCTAAAATCGACGTTGACTTTATAAATATAACATTGTCAGCATCAATCGGGGTTAGACCAAAAAAATTCGGTGACTTAATTCGTAAAGATAAAATTACCCCTTAATCTTTTCTGACATTGACTTTAAATCTATTTTTCAAATATCAACTTCATATGTAATGCTATACTTACTTCCTCTGTCCCCTTATTTGTGTCTTACCTGCATTATTTGGTGTCCCTTTATTAATGTCTTACTTCCATTTTTCGTAAAATTTTTGAATATGAAAAAAAAATTTGTTCACAAACCATTTTTATGCTATTTCAATGATTTTAAAAAAATTGTGGTAAGACAGTTATAGAGGGACATATGGAGTAGCTAGAAACATCATATTTAAATATGTAAAAAAAACTCCCTTCGTCCCAAAGAAATTGGCACAATATTTCCGTCCATCCCAGAGACGTTTTGGTTGATTAAATCTACTAGTCAACTCTTCAATTACCAAAATACTCTTTCTTTATTTCACATTTACACTTTCACCTCATTTTGCATACTCACTCTGTCCCACCTCAATTTGCAGAAAGAGAAATTGAGGT
>JAULKJ010000011.1:9174616-9186685 GCA_032355405.1 Rubia balearica | reverse complement strand
CGATCTCAGTTAACATCTAATGACTACTCCCAATCTTAAATAAGACCCAAGACATCCCAATCTTAAATGCTAGAAACAAATGACACAGTGAGACTTAAGATGGTAGTATGTAATATCATAAAAAATTGTAACAACCCCATAAAAAAAACTCTAAATGGAGTGGAATTGGAAGCTCCACTTGGTGGAGTATTAGCGGCTCTCTTCATCTATGGCTCCAACAATTTTGTATGGCTCCAACTATTTAAATTTAGCTCCGTTCAGTTCAATCCAATTCAGTTTAGTTCAAATAAATCTCGAGCCGAAGATCATCATTCATCTTCTTCCACACTAATGGAAGCTGCTTCAGTTTTTGCACAGCTCAGCCACATTCCTCAAACCTCAAATAACACACACAAAACACCATGTTTCACCACCCAACACTTCAAACCAGTAAGAGTTATTGCACCAAGAAACAATGGAATTAGCCCACTCAGAATCAAGAAATCAAATCCTGTAATTTCTGCAGCCACAGAAACTTCTCTTGCTTTCACTTCAGACCCTGTAATCACTTGGCAGATTGTGGTTGGTTCCATAGGTACTACTCAGCTTCCATGTTTTCTCGAGTTTATCTGCACTTCTGTTCTAAAAGTTCAGTTCAACGAAAGTTTGATTCGATGAAATTTAGGTTAATTCAGTCATATTGTTACTATTTTTCAATACACCGGTACGATTCAGTTCAGCAAAACTGAACCTATGTCTGTTCTTTTGGTAAGAGAAATAAGAAGATTGAAGTCCTTTCTGAACTTTTGCAGCTGGGATTACACCTTTTGTGGTTGCTGGAATCGAGTTTAGTAAAAGAATCGTAAGTTTTCTGTCACACACGATTACACGAACACTTTTGATGTAACACTGCACGTATGATCTGCATTTCGTATATTTTTCATAGTGTTATATCGAGTGTTACAGACATCTGACAACATTTTTCGGTTAAGAAATTGAGCATTTGTGGTTCTGCTATGCAGATAAAACAGAAGCAGTGTGGAGAGTGCAAAGGGTCGGGTCTAGTTATAAGGGCTGATCAACAGTACATCAAATGCCCCGAATGTGGTAAATTATGAATCTATGAACACTATCTTTTCAGATTTCTTGATGATTTCTACCTGATTTCTGGGTTTCAATCTCTGTTTCTTGGCAGGTGGATGGCTGCCATGGCTGTCCTGGAAGAGATTCTTCACCGGGTGAAATGTTCAGAACTAATAAAATTGGAACGATACAGAGAAGATCGCACACAAATGGAGAAATGGGGGATATTCAGAACTTTTATAAGCAAATATGTAACAGAAATTAGTAGCATTTGGTACATCATCTGCCTAATGAATGCATCTTAAAAACTCTGTATCCTATTTTTACATAGATTCATTCACTCACCATGAATCTGAAAACATGATATGGTGGAAGTGAAATTATTTGTTTCCATCAGTTTCGTGGCCCCAAGAGTATTCTCCCAATGTTGTTTGGATTCTGTTTTTGAGCCTGTAAGGATCCATTCTCGAAGCCACTCCCGTCGGGCATGTTTTCTCGCGATGATCCATACACGTTTATATTACCGTTCACCACTCCATAACACGCCTGAACTGCCATCCTCGTAGAACCGTGTTCTGAGTTCAGCATTTGATTTTCGGGTCTGAAGTCGGAACCATAGCTCCTGCCTACCCCGAGGTCAAGGCTGATGGGATGATGATCACTGCCTTCGGGTCTCATCCGTGACATTGACATTCCACTCGTCGTGGCAACTGGTCCCACCATTTCATGGCTGCTGGTTCTTGCAGTTGGCACGTCGTGATTGTGCTTGCCTTCGTATGTGGTAATAACAGCTTTCGGATCATGGGATGCTCGTTCCACGTGTTTCCGAACTGGACATCCCGCTTGTGTGCACTTGTAATAACTCCTGTAGAACATATAAAGATTCAGAAACATTAAAATTAAAAGTACTTCCAAGATTTTTTATCCAAGGTTATAGTAGGGTTATAAAAAGAGGATTAATTCAACTTCAATTCAAGAACTTGTAATAACTCCTGGAGATCATTTAATGGTTCAGAAACACCAAAACTAAAAGTACTTCCAATATTTTCTATCCTAGGTTATAAAGGGTTGATTCAACTTCAATTCAAGAAACACAAACAGGTAAAGTGAACTCAAATGGCACCACAAACAAGCATAAGAAAGAGCTTACAACCCTAAATAGTCATCTGAACAGTTTTACCCGGAAATTATAGTGTACCTTGGATTTGGATTGCCTCGGACAACTTTCTGCCCATATTTACGCCACCGGTACCCATCATCCAATATGTCAACCTCACTCACAGTTTGAACCACCACTCGCGGTTCGCGAATAGGCTTAACCACGGGTGTAATCTCTAGTGTACCATCTAATCTTCTGCTTAAATAGTTTAGACATACAACATAAGATTTCAAAAACATCAACAATAACAGGATACAAAGTCTTTCCGAGACTATTTTACCTCCTCTTAGCATACGGATCATCTTCCTCGCCATCCTCGTTAACACACTGCAACTGCAGTGTACCGTCAGTACCGTCTTCATTTTCTTGTTGGGGAGACGGCACTGGTGTGCTATTTGGTTCAGCACTACCTGGCTGCGAGTTGATACTCAGCTTGTCTTCAATGGAAAAATCGATGCCAAAGAATTAGCATATATACTTATATATACCGTATTTCAAGATGAGTGAAAATGCTAGTTTACCTTCTTGACCGGTGGAAGCTAAGTCTTTATCAAATCTCTCTTCTTGGATGGAAACAAGAGTGCCTGGAGTGAATCGACGGCTTGGTTGAGGCTTGGGATGATCATGTGAGCCCTTATAGACGATTTCTGTTATTTGTCCATCAGGGGCACGTTCAAATATTTTCTTCACCTCACAATTAGGATACGTACACTTATAATAGCTTCGAGGAAATTCACTTCCTTTAACAAGTTTCTGCCCATATTTCCGCCAGTTGAATCCATCTTCTGATGACCTGTCACCCACAGCTGAAGAAGTCGGGTCTTTATGATCAGAATTCGACGGCCGGTTGTTGATGGCGGCATGGCTTTTCTGACTTGATCCATCCGGTTCAGCTGCAGAAACTGATGGACCCTTCGACGGGGCAGGCGCAGAAAAGCCACATTCTTTTGCCAGTGCTGCCTCAGATTTAACGAAAGATGAACGGAATGAGTCCATCACTTGTCTATGCTGGTTGAAACTGGACGAAACCTTTAAGAATTAATGGTAAAGCAAGTGAGAAATCAAGCACGATGAAGGAGCTCGAGAATTTATATTTCCTAGTCTTATATGATCCGTTCATGGCCAGTAGAAGATCATAAACTAGATAAAACTAGTCAAGGAAATACAAATCATATCAAGAGACTGATAATGCAATGTAAAGTCAATCACGTGCCATATATATGATAGAATGTTAAGCCAAAATTGACATGCAATTCTTTGCAAACGGCAAAAGCATATTCTAATCTTTTTCATAAATCAACATCTAAGTGCATTGGTAATGAGAAAAGAATAACATGATATAAACAGCATGTGGTCACAGATGCATTGCAAATAACCAGACTAATACAGTTGACGAGGGAAAAAAAAGATTACCGCAACGCTTGTAAGTTTTGGTGCACTAGGACCAGGGTGAAACTGAAACTCAAAGTTGCTGGAATTCGAGTCCCTAACAGTGTTGATACCGTTACGATTTCCCATCCACGGGAATCCAGAAGTCTCACCCGAGCCTTGCATAAGTAGGGGCAAAGAAAATGTTCCTGTAGTTGGAGAAGGCTCAGCCTGTAAAATCACGAAAGGAATATTCAACAACGTAAACTCCAAACTCTTCAACTCGGTGGCCTAACACATTAAAAAATGAAAAACCAAAAGGCACTTCTTAGTCTTCTCCCTTGACTAATTTTCCATCAAAACTTCACTAATAACATGAGCTGCAATCTGATTACTTGAAACAACTAAGAACATCACTATATATAGTAAGAACATCACATCACTTAGCCTCCATAACGGATACAGAAAAAGGTTCCAGACGTCACAAAGCAATAATACAATACGTGAAAAAACAACAATGGAACTAGAAAAAGCTCAAGCTCAGAAAGACAAAATGTTCTAGAAAACTTGAAGCATAATTCAATTTCCCAAGCAATAAACAAAGCACACCTCAGTGGGAGCATCAGAATCCTACGCTACGGTCCTAATTAAAGCACCTACAATAGCATATAGTAATTTAAACATCAAAACCTAAACAAATTATTCTCAAAAGTATGAGCACTCAGACAATAAAACAAAACACTCCATCAAAGTGAAACGCGGTGAAAAGAACCAAGCCTGCTTATACACAACGAAAATTATTCCCCACATATCAAGTTATCAACATCTCCAGATGCCCAAAAACATCATCTTTTTCGCATTTGGCTCGAAGAATCAAACATCAAAATCACGATACTACAAATGGAACTACTATATCCAAGCTCCACCATATTCAAATCTTCTTTCTGACCTAATCAATCAGCTCATTTTCTCAACTCCACCTGATGATGTCAAACAAGTTTTCAACTTTCCACCATTTCTCCAAAATCCCACCAACAAACGGGTGCCCGATGCCCCAAAAACGAACTTCGGATCCCAATCTGAATCTTCTAAAAAACCACTACCAAGTTTGCAATAATTACCAATTTACTACCACCACCATTAAAGCTCGCAATTATTCCCCCACTAAACTTCTAGCAAACTAACAAACAAACAAACAAACAATCCAAAAATTCAAAACAAACCCACAAACAAAAAACCAAAAAAATAAATAAAAATCCAACCTTTATGTTGGAGAGCAAAACAGGAGATTCAAGAAATGAAGTGGGGCTGAGCCCAGGTGGGATTGTCAGAGTACAAGGCGACCTGGCGATCGGGAGCTTCGCCGGAGACATGAGCTTGTACCTAGCTCCGCCGCCGCCGTAGGAGCTGGAGTAGCCACCAGCTCCGGCAGCAGCTTCCGAGTAGCCTCCGGTGACCTCCGGCGGAGATGAGCCCTCCATTTCAGCATTCGAGTAAGCTCGAGTTCCTTCGCCATTGAACCTTCTCGATTGCAGGGACGCTTCTTCCTCCATGAATGAGAAAGAAAGGATTTTTGGAGCTTTGTGTACAATGAAAAGCAATGGAAGAAGGGAGGATGAATGGAGTTTTTTTAATGGAAGAAGGGTGTTTTAGTAAATTTTTTGAGGGGTATTTTGGCAATTATGGAGGGATATTTTGGTGATTCTTGAGTTAGCAATTTTTTGTGTTTTAATATTCACTACTAGTTGACTAAAGCAGTGCAGTCACATTAGGAATTTGTGACTTGTGGACTGAAAATTGGGTGTGTGTTTTTTGGTGTCTTTGTGTTTTTTAAGGAAAGTTTTGATCTTGGAACTCTATTTTATTACATTTTTTACACTCACTAATCTAGTGCATCTAAATTATTAGCTAGATTTGGAAATAATCTATTTTCTTAATTTGTTTGTATTGTTTATGAGGGATTATAGAGCATTATTATTATTTATTATCAATGATAATTATACTCAAAATTACCACTTATGACAGTTTCATTGATGAGAGATATGGTCAGTTCAAAACTTTCCTTTTTTGTTCATAATTTAATGTGTATGAAAAAGGTTAGTGTATTTAAGATTAATGAGTCAATTCTCTTGAATGTTAAGTTTGATGATCAAATTGCATAACCCACAAGAAAAGTTGCACCAAATGTCCAAATTAGAGGTGTCAATTTCGAAATGTCGGATGTTATTTGATTTCATAAACATGAATAATTTAAAAAAATAATTGTTTGATTGAATTTAAACATATTAAATTGTCTCACTAATTTGAATTTTCAAGTAGGACACTAGCATCCAAGTATTACAAATTATATGTTGTAAACATCTTGTTCATTCATCAGGAAGGAATTCAGAAGGGATAAGTTATCAGTTGTTAGTGTAGTGGTTAATCTGCTCTATAGTGTGTGTCAATTAGAGACTTGTAAAAACATAAGACAAGGTTTATAAAAGAGTAAAGTGGTAAAATGATAATGACTTTAGTCTAAAAGTGTCAAAATAACCATCGACTTCACTGACTTTTTAGTCAACTTGTGGTCAGATTTTATTGAAAAGACCATTTTACCTGGTCAAAAAAAGAAAAACCCTATCTTCCTCAGTTTCTTTCCTTTCTTCCTCAACTCGTTTCCTCCGCTTCTTCTTGAAATTTTTCCAGAGAAATCTAGGGTTTCCAGTGGGGTGGCGGGATTGGGCGGGGCTAGGGCGGAGGAGATCAGGAGGGGTGGCAGCCGAAGGAGAAGATAGGTGGGGGAGCGGGTCTTGATTTGTCGGCGACAAAGGAGGGCGAGCGGTAATAGGGTCTGAGCAGGCATGCCAGAGCGAAGGTCACAATTTTTTGGCGCTTGGCTGAGCGGCGCTGGGGTCTAAGCGGGCGTGGGGCTGAGAGGAGAAGGGCCGCAGGGACGGTGGACGGAGGTGGGGAAAGAGCGGTCGTCTCGGAGAGGATGAGAATCGCGACAAGGGGGGATTGGGCAGAGGGCGAGAGCGAGGGTGGCGATGGTGTTTAATCGGAGAAGAAAGAGGGTCGCTGCAAGGGTGAGAGCTACAGTGGTGTTTAACCGGGGCTGGGGGGAAGAGCAGTGGAGGATGACGACAAAAATGGCAATAACAGAGACATTTGGGGATGACGACGAGTACGGTGGGGCAATCGTGAGGTATGTCGGACGTTGAATGGTGATAGTGTTGACAGAGATGTTTGGGAACAACAATGGGTACGACTGGGCGATGGTGGGGTACACCGGACGTTGAACACAACAAAGCTCATTGGCAGCAGACATTCATCCATGAGGGGGTTGGTTCTAGGGTTTCTGACGGCGGAGAGGGGGAGGGAGAGACTACGATGGGTGGTGACGAGGGGGACGAGAGACTACGATGGGCGGTGACGAGGGGGGAGAGGCAACGGTGAGGGTGAGTCGTCAGAGATGGCGCATAGGGTTGTTTGAACATGGAGAACTGAGCGGTGAAGGGGGTTTTCTGGGACCGGGGAAACAGCCTGGGGTGGGGTTGTGGTAGAGGGCGGATGGATGGTGGGGGCGGGTGGGTGGAAAGTGGTGGCGGGAGGGAGGGAGGAAGAAGACCAGGCAGATTTATTGATTTTGTATCTTGCTTTTTTTAAAGAGGGGTAAAATGTGAAAAATAATTCAATTGATGCCGGAAATCATTTGGTCAATACCAGAATTAAAGAGTTTGGCTATACCGGCACAATTGTTTCTAAAATTAAGGTTAGATTGTCATTTTCATTTTAAAGTTAGGATTATAAATGTGTTCCACCCTTTATAAAAACACGCTCACAACAAGAGTTTCATAGCTGAATTTAAAATCGCGACAACCCTAATCTCTACAAATATCCACAACCGTTTCTCTTTCGCAAATTTGTCGTTGTAGAGTTTTGTGGCTGTGATGTAATCCTTCATTTCACGCCCATAGCCGTAAGTGCGCTCAACATAATCTTCACAAGTGAAATTAGGACTAGGTGTCTAGAGGTAGGCAGCGGCCGACGAGTTTCGAACCTTGGCAGATATGTCAACCTTGGCAGATATGTCATTTAAGTTGCCTGCATCGTTTGAAACAAAATCTCATATACTAGTCTATATTTTTCTTTTAAAACTTTTTAGAAACAATACTCCCCCCGTCCCATAGAAAATGACACAATTGCTTTTGGATCGATATTTTATGCAACATAAGGTGGAAGTGTTGATGGAAATAAAGGAAGGGTATTTTGGTAATACAAGAGTTGACCAGTAGATTTAATCAACCTTTTGAAAGATAATATAGTAAATGTATAAACTCATTTTTTGCTACTTTAAGTAAGAATTGAATTGTGTCAATTTCCATGGGACGCATGAAAATAGAAATTGCGTCAATTTCTCTGGGACGGAGGGAGTAATATATTGCATTTCGCCCTAATGTCGTGGTTATTTGTTCTACTCCCTCCGTCCCAACTAGACTTGCACTATTGTTTTTTGCACGTCGTTCAAGAGACACTTTTAACCGTTAGTATGTCTATCTATGTATAATTAATTATGGAAAATAAAAGGTTGATATTTAGAAACTACTTGTTACGATGAATTGAACAATATCATATACGATAATATTATTGTTTATACATCTATTCAAATATGTGATTACATTTTGATAGAGAATAGTGCTCAAAAAGCAAGATCGCAAGTTCAGTTGGGGCAGAGGGAGTATAATTTAAGAAAATGTTGCATTTAAAAAAAAATTGACTCAAATTGATAGCCTAAGTAGCAAATTTCATGATAGATCTATGGAATAGGATACATACAAACAAGAGTCTTGGTTCATCTACATTAAGGATTCAATGTCTTTAGCCCTTATCAATCACTAAGAATGTTGTATTCCTCTCTCATCCCACCTCTTTTGTCACCCAACTCCCACCCAAGCAAGAGGAAAACCCCATGCTACATGTCACATACATGATACATGTGTAAAATGTGTTTTCTTTTCGTCCCTTTTCAAGGCCATATAAGATGAAACAATTAGCTTTAAATATGATTATAGGTTGGTTTTAATTGAATGTGATTATGAAGATAAGTAGGGTTGCTAGCTATGTAACTATGTTGCATTGATGAAGAAAACTTGGGTGATTTGGTGCTAATCAATGAATCATTGGTAAAGGTTCATTTTTCACTCTTTCGGATCTTCTTGACGATTTATCATAGCACAAATTATAGTCGAACAATTTGCTTTAGCAACTACTAAAATAACTAATCAAAATCGCCAAATCACACAACCAAGAAGTAACTCCAGACATCCATTTACTAAATATGACCTATATCTGTCATTAAAAAATTGACCGGTAAAAAGATTCAGACAATTTACGTTATTTCTGAATAAGAATTTAATTCTTCCTGGTAACTTATCATAACACAAATTAAAGTGAAATAATCAGCATTAACCACCACTAGCAACTAGGTAAATCAGTTAAATTACACAATCAGTAACTGACAAAAGTCATGTACTACCAACAAGGTTGAAAAATAAATAACAAAAGGTTGTGATAATTCACGCTCTTCTTCTCTTCCTATCAGAGGCATTTATCTAAGCATTATTGTCATTTGGATCCACATTTCTCATGTGCCATTTATGTTGTACTTAATCCGTTACTTAAGCAAACCTTGATTAGTTGAGTATTAAATAAAGAGAAAAGTGCGTTTTTAACCCTATGTTTTGGTCGAAAGTTCAGAAATGACCTTGTAAAATCCGAAAGTGCAGAAATAACACTGGATTTCATTGACCAAAATGTCAACAGACAAATTGGCCGGAAATATATGAAATGACCATTATACCCATGGATTAAAAAATTAAAAAATAAAATTAGAAAAGACACAAATAGCCTCCAAATTCTGGTATTTTCCACGTTTTCTCATCTTTTATCTCATTTTCTCTCAACCCCTGATCCCCACCACCGCTCATCCTTTTCTCTCCTTTTCTCTCAGCCCTCAATCCCCACCACCTCTCATCATTTTTTCTCCTTTTCTCTTCCCCGCCACAATAATACGACGACGGAGGCACTTGACGACGGGGACGCGTGGGGCGGTGGATTTTGGATCGAGTGGATCGACATCGGAAGGAGCTAGGAGGCGCATGGGGCCGCAGGTTCTGGATCGAGCGGATCGATGCCGGTAGAAGCTAGGGCTAGGAGGTGGTGGCGGATCGAGCTAAGGAGTAGCAGGGAGAGGTGGTGGTGGAACTAGGGTTTGGGGGTAGGGGTGGGGGTGGTGGCGACGGAGAGAGGTGGTGGTGGCGGATCGAGCTAGAGAGTAGCGAGGAGAGGTGGTGGCAGGACTAGGGTTTGTTGGTGGGATGGTGGCGACGGGGAGAAGTGGTGGTGGCAGATCGAGCTAGGGAGTAGCGGGGAATGGTGGTGGCGGAACTAGGGTTTGGCTGTGAGGTAGAGAGCAGTGGGGAGAGGTGGTGGCGGTGGGGAGAGGGAACAATGGGAAAGGTGGTGGTGGCAGCAGGGAGAGGAAGCACCAGTGAAAGGGGTGGAGGCGGTGGTCGACTGGGAAGAGGTGGCTGCAGGTGGGTTTTTTATGGACATCGTTTTTATGCTCCACTATGATTGTTCTAGATTGATTGGATTGAAGTTTGATTTTGATTCTTGTTCAAATTTCGATTGTTTAATGATTGATTGGAATTTTTCTTATCTGAATCGACAGTGGCGGTGCTCGGGGGAGTGGCGGTGGTGGCTTAGGTGTAGGGTTGAAGAAGAAATTTAGGGTATAATGGTCTTTCTACTTTTAGTTTAGGGTTTTTATTAAGAGATGGGTATTTTTGTCTTTTCATTATTGGTCAATATCGAAATTACATCGGTCAATGCCGGAAATAGGTCAAATGGGTAAAACTGCACATTTTAACCAAAAGATATGGTTACTTCTGCACTTTTGGATTTTACAAAGTCATTCCTGCATTTTCTCAATTGTATAGTGCTATTTTTGCACTTTTCCCTTAAATAAATAGGAAGAATGTGCATTAAAATTGTCTTTTTCTCCTTCATAACAGCAATGCCACGTGATATCTCCGCCAAATTTTCTTTTAATTGCTTATGACCCCGTTGATTGCATTGAAAGATATGAGGATTTCCACTTTTCTAAACTTTATCATGTAATTATGAGGATTTCTTTTATCTCGTAATCATGACAGTTTCTTTTTATTTCCTCAACTAGTAAAACAGTGCGCTTCATTAAATCATTTTTAAAAATCATTTTTTTTCATTTTCACTATTTTTTAAAATAATCATTTATACTTGCATGTGTAGTTTATATCTTTGATATGCATTAGCTTAATAACAACGAAGAAAATTACAATAAAATTAGAGACTTGATAGTTAGTACATACATTATGAATCCAACAAAACACAATAATATTGCACGACAAAGAAGCTATTTTATAATTAAAAAATAGGTATAAAAGTAGAGGAAAGACCAAGGTTTAAAGTTTAAATTAGAAGAAATGAAGATAAATTTTTTGAATTGCATGAATCGAGTTATAAACTTTATAACTACTACATGTTGCATAATAAAATTTTAATTTGCAACTAAGACCTCTTACCTTTTATTATTCTAATTAAATCTCGTCTTTCCATAAGGTTATGGAAAGATCGTCTTTCCCAAAATTTTGTCAAAGTGGAGAGCTAAAATTTTGATTTACGACAACACCAATAATGATTACACAAAATCTATTTTCTTACCAACTAGAAAAGATTATTTTATAAATAATTATAATCTAAATTTAAAAATTATAAAAATGAGACGTTTCTGTATGATTAGTCTAACTATTAATCCATGAGACAAGAGAGTATCTATAAAATTATGGCAGCAAATTGATTTTATAATGATTGGAATGAGGATGAATGTGTCCCACAACTTGATGGAGTTGTCCCTTCAACCAAGCCCAACAAAAGAACACACAATGGACGTATTAGAGTATGTAGAGTGGGTCTCAATTAAAATTGAGACAGAATCGAAACAATTAAATCTCATAGTACGAGTTTCAAAGGAGTTTCAAACAACTGAAACCTAGGGAATGGTCCAAGCAATTCAGATCGTCCCAAATCAAATGGTGTCAGAGGAGAACGTGCCCCACTTGCTATTCCCTGCACTGCCTTTCTTGACTTCCATGCAGCGGCCACGTGGCGCGCTGTGGTTGGCCCACGTGGCACGCTGGACACCTATTTTTTATTTCTGAAGGGACACGTGGCAATGCATGGTTGGGCCACGTGTCCCAGTCCCAACTAATAAAAATTTTTAAAAAATTGAAAATTAAAGTTTTAATTTTAAAAACTGTAAAAAATTGAAAATTTCTTTTAAAATTCTGACTTCTTTCTAAAAATTGAAATTAAATTTTGGTACTTTTTAAAAATCTAAATTATATTCTTTAAAAATATATACGGTTCTTTTTAATTATGATTTATAAAATAAATTT
>JAULKJ010000011.1:9164313-9174516 GCA_032355405.1 Rubia balearica | reverse complement strand
ATCTGAGGGTTATATTGACACTTACATCAACTAGGTAGGGTTATTTTTGCACTAAAAATTATCTAAGAGTTATATTGACACTTATGTCAAGTAGGTAGGGTTATATTGGTATACTCCCAACACTAACCGTAAGCTGATAAAGCTGACAATTCCAAACCAGAGTTGAAAATCCTCGTATTATATTTAGTACAAATGTTGTCGTGTTTCTAGCGCCACCTCGAAGCCTTCCAATGTCTCAGGAAATAGCTGCATTTACCTCTCCTTCTTGAAGGGCCTCCGTTCTTCGTTCTACAGCGTTTGTTTATGGTAAATAATCAGCCCTTTTGAGTATTGTTTGTGTAGTTTGAAGGGTTTGGAATTTGATTCAGTAAAAATTTGAACATTATGGCTCTGTGAAAATTCCGGGTTTTGTTTGTTGGATATGGATTGTTAGGATGTTGGATTATTAGGATGTTAATTTCAGGAAAAGGACGCATTTTGGATCAGTTTTACTTTTATCATCCCGTTCAGTATTATTTGTATAGTTTAGAGGGTTTGGCGGAATTCAATTCAGTATGGCTGGGTAAAAATTTTGGGTTTTGTTTGTTAGATATTGACTGCTGTCTTGTTGGATTATTAGGATTATTAGGACGTCAGATTTCAGGGAAAGGGCAGATTTTAGATCAGTTTTACTGTGTTTGGGTGAATTGGAGCTTTTTTCATTGGATTAATGGTGAAATCTAGGTTTTGAATGAATGGCCTGACTGTGCTTTATGCTGATTAATACTGAACAACTATCAATAGTGCCATTTGTGTGTATGAATTAATGGTTTGTCGTTGTCTGTTGATTAATTTTTTCGATTTTGAATGGTTTTAGGCGCCCCATTCAGGATTTGATGCTGACTCTGATATCAATTCGGAGCCGTTCGTGGAGGTTGATCCGACGGGTCGATATGGCCGGTATTCTGAGCTACTTGGTTCAGGTTCGGTTAAGAAGGTGTACAGAGCATTCGATCAAGAAGAGGGAATAGAGGTAGCTTGGAATCAAGTCAAATTGCAGAAATTCTGTGATGATAAAGTTATGATTGAGAGGCTGTATTCTGAGGTCAGGCTGCTGAGAACGTTGAGGAATCAGAACATTATTCGATTGTATTCCGTTTGGAAGGATGAGGAGAGGAATATCCTTAATTTCATCACAGAAGTATGCACTTCGGGTAGTTTGAGAGAGTACAGGAAGAAGCACAGGCATGTTTCGATGAAAGCGCTCAAGAAATGGTCGAGGCAAATTCTTAAGGGATTGGAATATTTGCATAATCACGAGCCGTGTATTATCCATCGGGATCTGAATTGCAGTAATGTTTTCATCAATGGCAACATTGGACAGGTACCATTATCTCCTTATCACTTTTTCTTATTCATGTTATGTGAGCAAATGTCATTTTCTTCCTATAGATTATATGATCTTGCTTATTAGGACTATTTAGATTCATATTTAGTGAATGCGATTCTATATTCAATACATGTTCCATTTATATTCAAGAAATTAAATTGGAAGTTGGTTTCTCAAGAATTGAAATTGAGGTAAGTTTGATCATCAATTAGGTCAAGATTGGTGATTTAGGGCTGGCTGCCATCGTCGGGAAGAGCCATTGTGCACGAACTATGGTTGGCACTCCCGAATTCATGGCACCAGAACTCTACGACGAGGATTATACCGAACTGATCGATATATATTCCTTCGGGATGTGTGTGCTCGAAATGGTGACTCTCGACTTACCCTATAGCGAGTGTGATAATGTCGCGAAGATATACAAGAAAGTGACCATGGGGATAAGACCTCAGGCCATGAACAAGGTTAAGGACCCCGAGGTGAAGGCCTTCATCGAGAAGTGCCTAGCACAGCCCCGGGCCCGACCCTCGGCCTCTGATCTCCTCCATGATCCGTTCTTCGATGGCATTGTTGACGATGACGACGAAAATACTGACATTAACCATCTATTCTGAGAATTGTTGTAAATGTATGATTCTGTTGAATGCCAACAACTTTGTTTAGGTTAGGTAACATGTTTTGGTTCTCTTAGATTAGTTGGTTGGTAGTTTAACTTGCGTTTGTTTGAATGTGTTGCTTATGTTTGTCTCCTGTTGTGCAAGTGTGTTTTTTTATACACTTTTTATGATTGATTATTGTAGAATTTTGTTAATATTTCTTTGATTAGTCAAGTTAATTCAGCTATGATTATAGATGTTTGTTTAACTTTCAATTTTGTCCATTGGTGTTGTACGCTGGACAAGCGCTGGATTGATTGACCTTTTTTGTATAAAAAATCTTAATTTCAAGTCAACTAAAGTTAATTTAGTACAACTGGAAAACATCATAGTCTAAAAAAAAGAGTTAAAATTGTGGTATAAATTTGTGACAATCTAATCACATGATCCCTGTGAATTCTATACTCCCTCTGTCTCAATGATATATTTATTTTTTTACAATTAAATTTTTAAACTTTGATCATAAATATAAATTATTATAATATCAATTTTTTATGCGGAATTGGTATAT
Source organism: Rubia balearica (assembly GCA_032355405.1). NCBI lineage: Eukaryota > Viridiplantae > Streptophyta > Magnoliopsida > Gentianales > Rubiaceae > Rubia > Rubia balearica. The sequence goes on along the minus strand of JAULKJ010000011.1, from coordinate 9,171,980 downwards.
GTAGTTAGAGACATTGGCGGTCAAACATGATAATTGAAAGCCGTGAGAAAACAAATATGTCGTTACTGCTAGGATGGAGGGAGTCCAGTGTAAGAACATTGAATATAGTAGTAAATAAAGTGGATGTAAAGTAATTGCATGTATTTGAAGTTACTTTAATCTTTTGCGTATTCTCTAGGGTGAACAATGTAGCATCATTGTGTTTGTGGTAGTGATTGTTTTAGGGCTGTATGTTTTCATTGTGTTTAATTTAATTTAATCGATGTTAAGAGTTTCTCATAAATCTTCTTGATTCATGCTGATGACATTTGTTGACTGATAATGATCTTGCTCTTCTTCGCTTGTGTATTACTCGTGCTCATCGCAAGTTTGTCACCACAGATTTGAATGTGCTTCAACACTTCTTAGGGTTGGAAGTCGTGCCCATCACAGATGGTCGTTTCTTGAGTCGTGTTAGGTATGCTCATGGCATTGTTCATCGTGTTGGTACATTTGATTTTGTACTTGTTTCCTATCCGTTTGTGGCATACTCTTCGTTCTTAGCTTTACTGGTGCTCCTTTTTAGAAGTTCACGTTTAATCGTTATCTGGTTGGCGCCCTTCAATATTTGAAATTGTTTGTCCCATTCTATCTTATAGCGTGAATATAGTTAGACAGTTCATGCAGGCTCCTATTGATGGACACTTTCACGTTTTTACTTAGATTTTGTATTACATCCTCATCGCACTACATTTTGGTTAGACGTATCATTCTATACTTTTGTCATTTTCCTTGGTGATAGCATTGTTTCTTGGAGTGGTAAGAAACCATCGGATGTGTCTTGATCCGGTTCAGAGTCGGAGTATTGTATTATGACTGATATTGCATCTGAGTTAGTATGGTGGATGAATATGCTTCGGGTTTTTTGAGTGCTGTCTTTTGCGCCTCTCGTGCTATTATGTGATAACAATAGTGCTCTCTTTCATACTTAGAATTCGATTTTGAGCTAGATAACAAACCAAGCACACTGGTTATCATTTTGTTCCTGAAATTATGACTTTTGACAAGATCAAGAACTTTCAACTTATGGACATTTTGACTGAAAGTCTACCTAGACCCCAATTCGAGTTCCTTGTAACTTTGAACATTGTTTGAGAGTAGATTTGTTGACAATTTCAAGTGGGAGGTTCACACACTCTCCGTGAACCACTCATTTGGGAGTTTGTCATTTGAGAGTTTATCCCACCTTGTAATTGATAGACTTTTCTTATTTTAATTATGGAGTTCTTTAGTTTATCATTTCATCAATTGTAATTGAAGATATGATAGAAGCAGTACTAGTTTATCAGCTACAAGTAAATAGACTAACAATGATGATTGTTCATACAACCGAGTTCAAATTGAAATCTATTTCTATATGTTAAAGAGAAGGAGCCGACTCTATGTTTTTATAAATAAATATTTTAAAAAATAACATTCGTGAATTTAGAAATTAAGAAAAGAAGACACGGATGCAGCTGATCCAACTGTTTGAAGCTACAGAAATAAAAAATAAAAAATTATCTGCGTGTGCGTGTGCGTGTGCCACACGAGCCCATTTATAAATCTTGAGGATCGGTCATGATTCATGAAGTTTCTTGTTAACGTCAATGGTAAATTACGAAATGGGTTAAATCATTTCAATATTTGAAGTTTTGCAATTTTTTATGCTGGACAAAATATTAATGGTATAAATAATTTTATCTTTTTAGAATGAGAATGGAGACGCATTTTAAGATTATCACTTTGATTTTTCTAAGTTAATTCAATTTTATCAAAAAAATTATTACATTGAAACATGTATTTTTAAAATTATTTTTTAATAAATTTTTTATATATTTAAAATAAAAATACAATTCCTATATGGTTTAAAAGGGATGAGATGCAGACAATATTCCCAGCAATACAGACACCCTAAATTAAGGAACTACTCCATATTTAAAAGGATTGAATTTCATTTAAAATTACTTTTCTATTTATTACCGAGATTAAATTATACCTGAAGATACAGTAAGTATCGCATTTTCAGGGTACAATATATATTTTCTTTAAAATATTAACATTTGAAATGATATATTTTTTATTTAAATTTTTTAAAATGAACAGATTAAATATTGAAAGATGAAGTAGCATATAAAATTTAAAATATATAAATATCGTACCACAACAATGTAAACAAAAGAACCCTCAATAATTCTAATGAGTCTTACATCTTCTCAATCTATTTTTTATCATTACATTTCATTCTTTTGAAAGGGATAAACAAATATTTAGTATGTTTAATCTACTTTTATTTCTAGGTTAAATGTTTTTTCTGACCTTAGTTTTATGTTGAAAGTGTTAATATAATCATGTAAAATTAAAAAGTGTCAAACTAACTCAAATTTATGATGAATTGTGTCGATATAATCTTCAAACCACATTTCGGCGTTGATCGGACCCGGTGAAATAACGGCGCAACAACGGAGTTAGAATTTGGACTTAGCATGAAGATGTAGTAGTCGAGGTCTTTCGGGAGGTACTCACATACATGAAGGTTGGGGTCTTTGACCTTCCAGTGGAGGAAGAGAGCAGACCGGATGGGGTTGTGGAGACCTCTGGAGAAGAGTGCTAGGTGGAGATGGGGGCAGTGCAGCGGCGGAGGATTGTTGATTTTAGGACATGGGAAGGAGAATGGAGCGGCGGCGGAATGGGTAAAATCATTTTCTAAGGGTAAAATTGTCATTTTATTAAAATTCGACAATTCCGGCGCTAACAATTGCAGTCAACGGCTTTCAGGATTATATTGACACATACATCATAAAGTTATTATTATTTTAGCACTTTTTCTTCTTTTTTTTACATGGTTATACTGACATTTTCACCCTAAAGTCATGGCTATGGCTTGACACTTTACTCTTCCCTCGTGACATCCTAATAGTAATACTCCAACTGAAGAATTCTGGTCCAATAAAAAAAATTGCACATTGTCATGGACAAATTCGCAATTTGTTCAGAATTCGAGGACTCAGTGCGAATAAAATAAAGTTAGCAGACAAGATTTATTTTGGGTCCCACACCCAAAAAAGTTAATTGGGCTGATGAGGGATACCCAATTTGGTCTAACCGCGGCGCCAAGTCACGGTCGGATCATGGAAACCACACTTTTTTCCACCTTTTTATTTGCGTGTTTTTGGAAACAAAATGAATATTGAACCAAAAATAAAAATAGGTCACAGTTTAAGGTACTCACAAAATAAAAAGTTTTTATTTTAAACCGAGTATTGTTATGCGGAGTTATTTTATAATTGATATAATTTATACTTATTTTTATTTATTTGATTGTAAAACTTTGAAAAACTTTCAGAATGTATTAAAATATACAAATAATTATAATTTGACTCTAAAAATTATTGAAATGGAAATTTTCATGGTTCGTCTAATCGCTAGTCGGTCTAATTGGAGACTTTCTCCTCACAAAATTAGTCAGATAATTGGATCATAATTATTTTGTATTTTACTTTCTAAGTTCAATCTCATATACTCCTAAGTTCAATCTCATAGACTAATTTCATTCATTGTAAAATTTACATGTTACTTTCTAATAGGGGTGTCAAAATAGACCCATAACCCGTGGGTCAAGTGGGTTATCTAAATTTAAACCCGTATGAGTATGGGTAAAATGGATAATGAGTTAAATGGGTAGTAAAAAATATGGGTTAAACGGGTTGGGTTTATGGATTGACCGCGGGTTTACCTATACGTGTTGGTATATAATGGTATATAAACTCACATGGGTCAATATATGAGTTGAAACCCGCGGATTTACCCATATGTGTTGGTATATAAACACATATGGGTCAATATATAGGTTGAAACCAACGGATTTTACCCATATGGGCTGTTACATAAATCCATATGGGTTAAAACCCGCGGGTTTACCCATTTTTTACCCTTGAATTGAATGACTTTCAACCCGCGAATTGAGCGAGTTTCAACTCGACCCGTTTAGACCCGGCCCATTTTTTATCCATCATAAAATGGGTCATACCCATATTTTTTAATTACTCATTTTATCCAACTCATATTTGACACGTCCGCCCATTTGCCACCCTTACTTTCTAAGTTCAATCTCATATACTAATTTCATTCATCGTAAATTTAAACACCTAAATCTATAAGTCTAAATACGAAGATAGAAACAATTATTTACTAATTACTTTGTTTGAAATCTGTCCTAATATAAATTTTATATGATATATTGATTACATTAAAATACACAAAATCTTATTGTGGATAGTCTGACCATTAAATAAGGTTATTTTATAATTAATGTAACTGTTTATTTCTATTTATTACAACGATGTTCCTGTAATTTTTTAAAAAGAAAATTAAAAGAGTATATCTCTTGAAAGGTGGTCGTTCTATAAACTATGGAAAGACCGGTGACTCAAGTGAAATTTTATCACAAAAAGATGAAAATTCGCAGATTAAAAAAATTAAAATCCGGGTCAAATTTGGTTATAAGCTAATTGAGCAAACTCACACGCCTACGGTAGTTGAGTTTTTGTTAGAAACATTACATATTTGCAGTAAAACATATAAAGTACTGCAATATATATACTCCAAATATGTAATGTTTCTAATCAAAATTCAAATGTTTCATACTGCAAAAATATAAACTCTTGGAGTATTATTCTAATTAAACCTTGTCCTTTTCATATACCTATGGATAATAAACGGTCTTTCGCAAGATTTTATCAAATTAAATACATCTTATAAAATATAAAAAAATATAACAAGACCATACAAGTTATCGAAATGAGATTTTTATGATTGGCAAACAGTGACGGTTTAACAAGAGATTTTCTCTTAACAATATCATATTATTTCATCAAACAATTAGATCTATTCAATAAATGGAGTTTAATTGTTTCATTTAGATAACTTGACTAGTTGTTATAATGACTATAATGAATGTTTTGATTAGTTATTTAGTTTGAAACAAAATGTGGTTGATAAGTAACAGTGTAATCATTTATTATTAATTATTTAGTATAAAATATACTCCCCTTGTCCCTCTTTTAGTGTCTTACTTCCTTTTTTGTCATTATTCAATGATGATTTATAATTTTAATATCTTAAATTATGTTTAAAAATAAATTATGAAAATTAAATATTTTAAAAATATGTGTTACGATAAATGTAGCAGTATCTCATGTGATATTTTTCACATTTATTAATTTATATATTTTTACAATGCAAATAATATTAACTTTATTGATGAATAGTGATGTAAGACACTAAAAAAAAGACGGAGGGAGTATTTTAATTTGGTAAAATTTAGCTTTATTTAATTATATTATTACTAATTTTCAACACATTTACTTTTAGTTCAGTTCGATTTAGATCGTTTCGATAAGCTACAAAGAACAAGGCCTCACAAGTCTAGCAGTATTAGTATAGAGAATTGATTGATTTTAGAGATTTTATCTCATTTTTTTTATCCAACAGATTATCCATCTTATTATCTAAAATTAGGATTTGACCTTTGGTTGTAGAGAATTTTATTTTAAAGAATGAAAAATTAAAACCAAACATTCTTTGAGTATGTCTCTTGAAAGATGTCTTTCCATAACCAAGGTTTAAACTGTAAATTAAAAGAAATTTGGATAAAATTTTCGGTTTGCATTAATCGGGTAATAAACATATAACTATTGCACGTTGCATAATAAATTTTTAATATTGCAACCAAATTTTTTACCTTTCTATAATTTTAATTCAATCTCATCTTTCCATATGCGGAAATACGGTTTTTCCCAAGATTCTACCACATTCTTTTATGAGTTAAATGAATACCTATATTTTTTTTTACATAAAAACTTTAAGCCTAATTATCTTAATTTCTATAAATATGATTTGGAGTGATTAAAGTTATTGAAATCAAATTATAAAAATAATCATTATCATTTTATGTATGTCAAATAATGGAATTAAAATGATAATGATTATTTTTATAATTTTATGAAGTAAAAGAATTTGAAGAATAATTTTTTTAATTCCTTTATTTAGAGAAAATTTTGCAAACCAGTTGTACTTGCTCTAATGCTGTAAATGTAGGTGCCATTTCACTAACTGAAATGGAAGTTAAGCATATTGCTTTCTATATCTATTCCCTTCTAAATTTGTTAATGACGGATGATTACTGTGGCTAAACTTTCATGATTAGGAATATAATGGCTTCTAACTTCCAGTGCTAACAGTATGACTGATGTCCCCAACTTAGTTCCTTTGTAATTTATGGGGATGTGTTGGGCTTGCTCTAATGATGGAATCATGGAAATGTAGGTGGCGTTTTGCTAACTAAAATGGAAGTTAATCCTATTGCCTTCGATATCTAATATCTATTCCCTTCTAAATTTGTTAATGAGGGATTATTAATGTGGCTAGATTTTCATACTTAGGAATATAAGGGCTTCAAAACTTCCAATGTTGACAGTCTGGCAGATGTCCGGAACTTAGTTTCCTGTGTAAATTTAGATCTGAGCTAGGACAAAATGTGTAAGAAAACAACCGATGTCTTTAGTTGGATGCGAATGTGAGATGTGATATGCTAATTTGGACATGGACATCTTTTCTTTGTTCTTCATGTCACTATTTAAAGCAGTAGTATCAAATCCCTGTATGTATAACATTAAATTTTGTGCTTTCCTTGTGAACCATACTTTGCTTTTCTTGAAAAATCTCTATCTTGCTTTTACACAAGCAACCGTTTTTTCTGGACTAGACTGTAGTCTGACCACCATTGCTGCATTAGTTAGCTTTTCTTACTGTAACATAATGCTTCCGGCTGCCCTCTTAGAGTAATGTTTTCATTAGTAAATTTGAAAGGAAATCTAGCGTAGGAAGTTACATCAATGAGTATATCAATATGCCATGTTAAATGAACTTGTAAACCTGAGAAATCCAAACCAGGGAAAAATGAAGGGCTCCATTTTCTAATAATCTAACAAGGTGTGAAGGCATGATAGAAATCCTAAAGGGTTTCTTTCAAAACCCATTATCCTAAAGTATTGGGTGGAGTTTTCCATGATCAGTTATTAGAATCATGGTTACTCTCATAAAACCAATTGGTAGGTGACCCATGATCTTATATATTGAGTCGTAAATCTGTGAGACTCCAACACGCCCCTTCCCTCACATACAATGGTAATTATCATCGCGTAAACCTGGATACAAAGGGGTCACGGGCCCGTGGGCTTTGTAACCATATTAGAATCATGGACTCCTATCATAAAACCAATTGATAGTGTATCAACATTTGATTCTTTTTCCTTTGAAGTTCGTATATTACTTCTTTACTTTTGTTAATTAGAAAAACATTCTTTCTGTTTTTCTCCTTAATCCTTATGGTGAGAGAGGGAGTAGAAGATTTATTCGCTCATTTGATCTTTCAAATAACCTTTCTTTTTGGGGGAAGATTAGGCTTTATAGCTAAGAGTAAGAGGGTGAATGGAGATGACAGAGAACGATGGGAGATTCTAAGACTTGTGAGTGTGTTTGTGTGTGTGAGAGAGATGGGTGGTATTTATGTACAGTAAAAAGTCAGAAAAAGGCTGCCAAAATTTAGTTTGATTGGACAAAAAGCTGGTGGGTAACAGTGACTTGCC
>JAULKJ010000011.1:9149526-9164213 GCA_032355405.1 Rubia balearica | reverse complement strand
TTTCAATTAGTATATAGAATCTAATATCATCATGTGAGATATTGTTAGACTCATATGTTTACGTAGTTTCTAAATATCAAATTTTAATAAACCATTAATATTCGTAATTAAAGTTACTGACGGTCAAACATGGTGTGAGAAAGTTGACAAAAAAATAGGCCAAAACTGGTGGGACGGAGGGAGTATATGATAATATTATTACTTGTATACTTATTTTAATATACAGACAAAATTGGACAATGAACAAAGTCAATACTAAAGTGTGTCGTTTAATCCGGGAGGGGGGAGTAATAGAAAGTATAATCGGAGCTAAGAAAACAGAGCTCACGAGTCACTTGACAATGGATGTGAGTGAAGGTAAACATTTTATGAAGAAGGAAGGCTATAAAGAGGGAAAGGGAATCTCAGTCCCAGGGTAAAACAAGATAATCACGATACATCCAATTGAGGGAATTGTAAAACCAAAAATAAGGAAAGTGAATGACAAAAAAAATCAAACCAAACGGTAACTAAGGGAATCAAGATCCTTTCTTGATTCACCCCAACCAAACGCCCCTTAGTACTCGCACCGATCCAGCCAAACTTATTTTCAATAAACGTGTTTGACTAATCACACCTAGATATATGTAACCATGTTACGACTCATAAAAAAATTAATATTTAGAAACTGCATGTTATTTTTTTTCTTTTTTTTAGAAACTGCATGTTACATATTACAACGAACCTAATAATATCTCATACGATTATATTGATGGTCATGTATCTATTCAAATATGTAATTAAAACTCGAAAACTTGGCAAAATCTTGGGAAAGATTATTTTTCCATAGGCTTATGGGAAAATGGGGTTTAATAGAATAATAAAAGGTAGAAGGTCTAATTGCAATATTAAAATTTTATTATTCAACGTGTAATAATTATAAAGTTCATAACCCGATTCATGCAACCCAAAAATTTAATCTTCATTTCACTTTAAACCTTGATTTTTCCATGACTTATGGAAAGACCACTTTTCAAAAGACAAACTCTAGAAATTTTTACTGAAAAAAAGATTTTGTACAAATTTGCCTAGAAAGGAAGGAGTAACTTTAAAAATACCAAGTCTAGATTGAAAAATATATTGATTGCTCCAAAAAAAAAATTTAAAATAGTTGTTCAGGAGATCTCCTCTTATATCTATCAAAGTTGCAAATTCCATAATTTTCACAATGGGCATAAGACTGTAGGTTAACTGGCAAGTTAAACAACTTAAAGTGTTTGGCAAGTAATCAAAAAATGCTTATTTAATAAACAGAAACTATATTCTGAACAAAAGCAGAAACTTGCCTCCCAATTTTTAAAATAAACCAGCTTTGTGCACCACCAAACACACCCATATAGTGTCTCCCCAAACTGGAAAAAAAAATTCAGTCACATAATTGGGAAGGAAATGAGATACACGAGGAACCTTAGAGAAGGAGGGGAAAAAAGAGGTGCGAGGTGACCAGTCCAGGCCACTGGTGGTGGTGGTTGGGGGTGGCGAGAACATTACACCTAGCTTAATCGCAGTTTCTACCTGCTCTACTATTAAACCTTGTGGTTTTTACATTTACATCAATGATCAGAATCCACACAAGCTACAACAGAATGATGTGAACGTCGCACCAAATTTCAAACTACAATAACCAGTCTATATGTACAGACATGCGTGAGGGACGAGCAATTGATGACACTATTGGGCGTGTGGAAGATGTTCTTTCTTTGCTCGTTGTAGCAATTTTGATTCAAGTAGCAAGCGAGAATACCCTCGTTCTGCCTCTGTCAATTCAACCCTCAAACGAGCCGCCTGCAATGCATCCCACCATAAGGAGATGATCATAAGCAAGTATAACAAGAAGACGCCTTTACCACATAAAATGCATTGACAAGATTACACCAGTGAGGTTACAGCATTCTATAAAGATAACTTCTAGCCACTCCAGAAACCTCTTTATTAAGTTACAAAAACAAAACGGAGCAAAAATCTGGCAAAACTCAGAAATTTATAGCCTCCATTAGGCATGCTAAAAAGACCATTTATATGGTATTCAATTCCAAAGTCTTACTTATGGGTGTTAGCTAAGTTTCTTTACCATGATAATCAAAGTGAGTGTGTGTTTGACACTCATTAAGTAGTACCAGAGTAAATTACTTTTGGAAATCTTTAACATTCAAGTTGTAGCTTGCTGTGAATGTTTAGAGATGAAAATGCAAAGTTGAATTTAAGATTTAAAATGCCAATATCTAATTTCATATGAAATCGAAGAAAATGCACTCATTCTAGTTGCCTTTTGAGCAAATAAAGATATAGTGCAGGCAAGGACTAAACAAGTCAAATTTAAAGAAGTGAAGTTTGTCACTGTTTGAGTGATAATCCTCTAGGAAGATTGACAGTTCCAGTGTTTCAATCGTTGAGGATAAGTAGGAAAAGGCAAACCTACACTTGACTGATTTGATGTAACAAAGGATAGAGGAGGCATTCTAACCCTAATACACTTGGTATCAATTTCTTGTAGAATTATCCCGGGGAACAGTAGTAATGGTCATAAAAAGGGAAACCATGTCAAAATTGAGCACCGTGACTGTTGCAAACAATGCTCATCTTCTTCTGACAAAAAAACAAGATGTAAAATGTAAGAAGAAGTGCTTTTAAGTACCTTGAGATTTAGTTCTTCCGCTCTTCTTTCATATTCCAAGCACCTACAAAACCAAATAATACAAAGAAGACATTAAGATCAGCTTAAAACTTGCATGGCACATGCAATATACATTCCACAAAAATGGGGTAAACGAGAAATGCCAAAACTGTTGCAGGTTTCATTCATTGTTTGTAAAATAAAGAACCACACGTTCTATTGAACACTGATGGTAAAGAAGAGATTCAAGGTGTACGCTATTGAACCATTCAAGAGTGACGAAGTCAAGATTGAATTAAAAAGGAGAAGACAAGATCATGGTCAAAGCTTGTCAATAAGACTTACTGAGTACGGAGTTTCTTGTTTTCTCGAATCAAGTTATCAGCTTCCCCATTTATCAGTTCAGTTTTTACCTTTGCTGCAGACTACAAGAAAGCAAAAAAGAGTTAGTGGAATATAAATATGACTGAATCAAAAGTAGTGACGATTGTGGAGTAATGCCTGTATGATTAATGATCAATTGTGTAGGGTGTTCATGAAAGAAGAGCCAAGAAAAGAGGTAGAATGACTACGTCTGGAGAGTCTAATGAAAATAACAGCACCACACTCATTCGTAGAGAAAAGCAGAAAAAGTCAATAACTATATATGTGGCGAGCTGAAATGAGAGGAAGGTTGTATTGAATACTAACTTGGTTCCATAGAGAATATACCAGAAACCATGAAAAAGATAACATGTACCAGAAGGTTCCTCAATGTCAGTGGTGTGACTTGAAAAAAAAGTCTGGAAATAACCAACTGATCATCTTGTCAAACAATATAAAACTTACTCCCCAAAACTAATTGGGATCCATCGTCAATATTAGGCATGCCAAACATCCCAATGCTCAGGAAAATTATATGATGTTATATAAAGATCAAGGATGAATATTGAATGTCCCCCTTCAAGACCTTGAAGACTAATGAAATAGAAAGAAATCACCAACCATTATTGACCACCCCCTCTTGCCATTCTATAACCTTTCCACTGATTTATTGGTCCTACCCTCTCTAACTTGCTTCTTTGTTTTTATTTCCCCATTCAGAATTTTTTTTACTAGGAGTATTAAAAGCCCTACTTTTCATTCTCTCTCCTACTTCTCCTCCACCCATTTACATTACTTGCGCTTTTTTCATTCTTTTCCCCTCTCATACTTATCCTCCACGTATTCATTCATTTTATAGTTCCAAGTGCCAAAAAATGTAGGCAGGCTACAGAGGGTTGAAAGGTATACTATATGCTTTGAAACTTAAAAGGGGTGATAAGAATTAAGGGAAAAGAGCCTGTAGAGGCCAATGGTACTTGAAAACTAATTTTAAATTTCCACATAGAGTTAATTTGTGAGCTTAAAAGAGGGGAAAAACGTATCCACTGAAGAACATTCAATTTTCAAGGAGAATTGCGTCGTGAAATCCTGCATTTACTTGCATAGATGTTGCAAGGTGAAGTGTAGATTGAAGAGTAGACTACTTTAAATTTGAGAGCTAACTGTAATAAGAAAAGAAGAGAAGTCTAGTGCATAGAAAGTTAGAAACCCCAGCATATGCAGGATCCGGGAAAGAATCATGCCATCAAGGTCTACTATATTCACCCATTAAGGTAAAAAAGAAAAGGATTTAGTACATACAGTAAATGCCTCACTGCTCGTTGCTGCTTTAGCTTCAATTCCAACTTTTCTTCTTGACCTTTCAGGTTCTACCAGATGATTGTTCTCTTTTCTTTTGAAGGGCATTCCTGCAGCTCATATCCAAGGAGATGAATCGGTCAAAATTAAATATGTTTTAAGGCCAAATTCAAATATTTTGAATGTTCAAGCTTCTTAGGAGTTACCGGGAACAGCAGAGTCATTAGTACTTAACAGGACTGGTTTGTACAAATTACGGCATTCTTCTGGAACAGATGTAGACTGGGGGGTCACTGTCTGAATTTTCTTTTTAGACTGATACCCAACTAGATGACAGTGATAATCCCTGAAAATCAAGGCTTCTTTCAGGCTGACAAATTACTCATTGGGAACACATTAACTACTGAGTCATACAATGACACCAATTCAGTTATATCATCGGAGCAGTAAAAGTACACTTTATGTTTTAAGGGATTAAAAAATTGGAGAGAGAGAGAGAGACATGCTCCCCTACTTGCCAATAAAAAACAACTTAAAAGGCCCTGAATAAAAGCAGCTTACCAATACTCCCATGTCATTTCTTTCAAGCGGCTTTCGAGCTTTTGAAAGACTGGAGTTTTCTCAAAGTCCTGTTTATTGTGTGTTGGCTGAATAAAATCTGCTTCTAAAATGCCTACAAAGAAAGGAAGACATATGACACATACATCATAGAACAGCATGAAGAATAAGATAAGATACTTCATACAATCTAGAAAATATAACTTATCAAAAAGAAATGACAAGTATAGGATGCTAACCAACAACACCTCTGCCTCTATTGTCAGAATAGCTAACCACGTGCCAAAATGGCTGCACAAGAAGACACAAAAAGAAATGAAAATGATTGGTATGACTATATAAAAAATTGCAGCAAAAAGGCAATAATCCTTCAAATGGAGAAAAGAACCAGCAAATGACCTACTAACTGTTGAAAAGTATATTGTGGAGGAGAGTGAAATTGCCCACTATTTAGAAGAATTTAGATTTATGACTAGGCTAAAACACAGAAATCAAAATCCAAATTCATTGCTTCTATACATTTAATTTCCTTAATGCAATAGCCAGAAAAAAAAATATATGTTCTGCTACTCTTTACTTTCTGGTTTTCTCATGGTGTTATGAGAAAGTTACAAGGTCTAATGAAGAAGGTTATCATGGAGAAAGAAGAGTGATATACCATACAACCCACATAAAGCAAAATAAATTCTGCTTCATATTTACAAAATCAATAACAAACTATCCACTACGAAAAGTCAGCTACATGAATCGTATGTCGGCATCATATTAAGTCAAGACACATATCATCATTTATATTTAAATATTGCACATCCTTTTTTAATGTCTCAATCAAGGATTTTCTCTTACCCATTTAATTTGTTTCAATGGTTCTCGACCTCCTAAAATCTTACTGGACATCTAAAAGTCTCCTATGTACATGTCCAAACCACCTGAAACATTTTCCCTCCTTTATTGGTGCTACTCCCTACTTTATTACTAATAGTTGTATTTTATCAACCTTCTCACTCCACTGCTATCATCTTTTGTTCATGTTCATATTTTATCTCCCAGCACTCAGAATCATAAAGCACCGTACATCTTATAATTGTTCTGCAAATTTTCCTATCAACTTTAGTGGCACTTTACTATCACAAGTATAGTAAACACACTTCTCCATTTGGTTCCACCCTAATTCTATCCTATGGGTAACGTATTTATCAATTTCTCCACTATCTTCAACTTCCTCTGTTCACAGATAAACGCATCACTTTACTTTTATGAAAAGTATTGAAACAAATGCAACATTGCCATTTTCGATACTTGAGCCACTTGCTTTATTTTTAATTTCGAAATTATGTTTTTACTTTCATTACACCTTAAAAACCATGCAAAACTGAATGTTACATGTATGTAAAACAGGGGAAGAATTATGGATCCTAAATATTTTATATTTTATATGAGTCTTGTATTCTGTTGACTTCTACAATTTTAAAGTAACAAATTGACAATACATATATTCTGTTTTACTTTTACTCGATCTACACCATATTGGTGCAAATGTTGTTCTCCACTTCCCCAGTTTGACATCTAAACATTATCTTCACAGCATGCACCACAAAATTACTGATATTAGTAACACTATTTTCGTTAGAATTCTACCCAGAACCATCTATTCTACATCACTACACTTTTGCCAGTTGCAATCATCAAACAACAGCAAAAACTTCGAACTCACCAAGATTAGGCGATTCTTGTGGTAAACATTGAAGCCGTGTATATTAACTATTGGAGCTTCCTTCACGAAGCCGATTGCTGTAACAACTGACCCCTGAACAAGCACGATAACAATTATAATAAGTTCTAAATGACATTAATTATACAGATCCTAGATGAAATGTCAATTATTGCTGATAGATACATACAACTTTATGATTGACATGAGTATGCTGCATGCCAAAATGACCATACATTTTGATATCACTGGACTTTTATAGTGTCTTCAAATGATCTTGTGCATATAGTACCCTTAACTGCATAACTACTGCTAAACTTCTGATACATCTTAACCTTATCTGACTATGTGAGGCCAGATATACAATTGAAATATTATTATCTAGTTTGGTTGAAGCATGCATTCTCTGTATTTAAGTATAACGTGGTTTTCTTATAATTTATTTCCAATTCTTTTGGGTCCTGTAAAGCATGTGAAAGTCCAGAAAAAGAACAAAAGGGAAACTCAAATTTTGCAATCTGTAGAGAAAGAAGCAGAAAAGTTTTGCTTAACCTCTATACTTACACCATTATGAGGTTTGTATAGAATAGCCTCAGGAAACTTGAGATCATTTGCGATACTATGATGCTCAACAGCTTGTCCTCGCAACAGTATATTGAAGTTCTCTGGCACTCGTAAATACAAGATGGACAAGTATGCCTGTTGAAGTTCGAGAGAAGGCAAGCATTAATAACAGCCCAGAATATCAAGCATAGCAGAGAGGAAAGTATCGGATCACGTTTTGACAGCCTAGAATAATAGCATAGAAGAGTGGAAAGTAATGGTTCACAAGGGAGAGGTTGGGGAGGTCACAAAGTTTAACAATTGAATCTAGAAACAGGAATTCCTTTGGATGGTTTCTAGGCTGATTAGGATAATCAAAAGTGACTTGAACTTGAGCTTACACGAAGTGAAAATTGAAGACGTTTAGAAAGATGGTCATCACTTATTGCATTCCTGCTGCCAGCTTTCCATTTTTTAGTTGCCTCTCCAGCAATACAAATATCCTGCAAAATTTATTGTCAATAAAGCTCACACAATATAAAATCAGAACCTACTAATCAAACATATTAATAGTGAAATAAAGTAGGACCTGAGGATCTGATTCAAAGTCAAGCTCTATCTTGCCATCATCAGCTTGCCATAAATTGTAAATCACAATCTTAGTGCCATGATGGCCAACATCGTCAAACTGCCCAAGCAATCGCAGGGAAAGGTGGCAATATGAAAATAAATGTTCATCAGGCTCAATACATTTTAATCCCCGAAAAAGCTTAATTTACGCAAACAGAGAGAAATATTAAATTCAGAAAAGCTTGTCATAGATTCAACTTACTTGCTTCAGAAGCTCTGCTTCTGTTGAGTATGGAGACCAACGCAACAACAATGATAGATTTGTCATATGTTGCTGAGAATTAAGTAATATTTTCCACTCATCAGTTTGGTCATTGAGTTCATAATGAACCTGAGGAAAAGAAACAGATTGTCACATTCATTGACCATACACTGATACAACGGGCAATTTACAACAAACTAGAAGAAAGACATCTGAAATTTTTGTTCTAATCACCAATCCCACATGTTTTCTCTATCTCTTCTACCCTTGCCTTTTCAAATCTTTTCTTGCATACTGTTTACCAATAAGACTTCTAGATATCAAACACATCAAGTTTAAACCCCCTCTCTCTCTCTATGTTGCATGTATATATGTGTGCGTGTATATATGTATGTATGTATACATGTATGTATGTTTAACAATAAGACTTCTAGCCATAAAACACATCAAGTTTAAACTCAACCTATATCTATCTACAATATATATCCATAATATATATATATATAGAGAGAGAGAGAGAGATGGATAAAGCACAACATATAGTTAACAATATAAGGTGAACAATAGAAACACTTTTACTTAACACGTGATAGTACTCCTAGAAACCTGACAGTCACAGTGATGGAAACCTCCGCTTATATGAATATGTGATACATTACTAAAGGATCTGTGTTCTTTTGTTTAATTCAGAACCACCTTCCATCTTATTTACAAAAAAAATCAAGGTAAACGCAGCAGACCACTCTTGATTATGCAAAACATAAACTGGGCCTGGACTAAGCGTCAGCTGATCGGCCAAACCTGTGCACCATCAAGAAGAGATCCCAGTATCAGTCTATTCTTTTCTCTCTTCTAGTAGGATATTATGGTAATCCATTTCTTACTTACCAGGCTGGGATATAATCTAGGTTGTTTTCTATGTAGGCAGGAAAGCTGGGCGTATTGTACGTGTCAATTGCCATTAATTAAGCAAGTGCATCGATATTGAGGTTTCACTATTGACGGTGATCTAAAAATCTCACAGAATGTGATACGATGAGATAAAATGCAAAGACAGGGAATGGTTTACCTACTCTTAACGGTCAAACTGAGCCCCTTTCTTTGATTCTGAATTAAAGTTAAAGAATTCAGAATGTATCAAATCTCCTACTTGTGTCAGCAATGGCCTAAAGACTATAGTCTTACCTTATGTTTCTATAAGAGGCTGTCTCCACATGTACTCTGACTACTATTCTTAAACCACGGGAGAATAAAACTGTTATCAATAACTAGCTTCCAGGCTAACTGCCACACAATAGGTTAATGGAGCAGGTAAGAGAAGCTGAAAGCTCACCATTGGTACTAGTATCTGGTCATGACCAGTTTCCATCAAAAATGTATAAGATAGAAGTCCAATGCTTCGCGTTGACTCCCTGAACAAGATGGACGCATCAATCCAAGCAGCATCAGGGACACATTTAATTTACACTGTATGATTTAATATATTGATTAAAAAGCAAATAAAACAAAAAATCATGTACTGGCTCTTCTGCAACCCTCTATATCATACAGTTTACGGGCTTTTAAAAGTTCTCACTTGTTATTCAATTCTAAGAAGAAATATTAAAAAAATATTCTTTCCAGTCCATTACAACTTGTTTATCCAAAGTACATGGTACAACTATTTTAGCCAGCTAACTGAAAGTACATATATTTTTCCCTCATCTTTTCTCACTCATAACCCCAAGTTTATTTGTCCAGCGATTGAAAACAGCCACTAAGCCTGTATCCTACTATGTGGTCACTAATGTGGATCACATCCTCTATCGGTCTAGACACATCGTGCTGTTTAAATTCAAATATAGCATATCTTTCTTTATAGTCTCTTTCCAAGTCTTTTTAAGTCTTCCCCTCCCTCTATTAGTTTGTTTCAATGGTTCTCTACAGACTAGACATCTTACTAGGTCATCCAAGGGTCTCCTCCTACACATGGTCAAACCAAACCATAGATGTTTTTATCACTTTTTTTTTGTCTACTGGTGCTACTCCCATCTTAACATACTACTCTCACTGTTGATGTTAATATTTTGTACCTGACACATTAAGGCTGTTTTAAAGAGCATGAGACGTTAATTCAAAGCACTGTAGATATCTCACTTAGAGCAGGTCTCCTGACAGGTGGTCTTAAAGACAGTCCAATTTATTTTTTAACTTATACACTGCATTTGTTAAATTAAACACTGAATTTTAAATTTAATAAAGTATTTTTTTAATTAAATATTGTACTTTTTATATAATATTTCTTATATTTTCAAATTCAAAAACACCTTATTACATAATACAGTTTTTAATTTAAAAAATACACTGGTCTGTCCATAACACCTTTCCCGGGATTTCTCTCTCACTTAAATAGTAGTGTTAACTTTAGCATGAATCTTCTAGTGAAGCCTATATAAAAACTGAAGCATGACTCTTCTAATGGAACTTGGGAAATACTTTTAGGAGATTAAACATGCCACTTCACTATATCCATCTAAATACTCAAGGATTTACCTCGCTGACCATACCTCCTCAACAATGCGTTTATTTTCAAAGAAAGTAAGTCAATGAAGAAATCTAACATAATACACACTTTTGATTGGAAAATACTTTTAAAACAAACTAATATCCTATGTTTTCTGGCTTAGAAACAATTGTTTCTGACATTCAACAAGGTAGCAGCGGCACGATCTATCCTAATCTTGCCCAAACCCAACTTAGTTGAACTGAACAATCTTCTAAAGCAAAAACAAATATAAATGATATCACACAATCAATTACAACATGTTACCTACAAGGTCAATGACAACAGAAAGTAATGAAGCACGTCTAAATACAGTATGAAGCTTAATAAGGCAAACTTCAGTCCAACCTTTTTTTCTTAGAACGGCTGAAAACAATAACATCTGATCCAAGCCTCATAGTACTGGTTTTAAAGCCATTTCCATCTGAAAGGATAGGCTGTCGTAAGAACATTAGCAAATATTAGATAATTTCCAGGCGATGAGTTGATAGTCTTACATTGGCCAATAGCTGAGTTAGACTTCCTCTCTGAAAAGCCAAAACTAAGGCAGCGTCGAACAGCTTCAGGATCCATTCCACCACCATCATCTAACCAAAAGAAAACCAGCTAAAAGTTATACTTAAGTTCAATAACAAAAGTGCAAGTAATCAGCAGTGAAATGGCTGGTAGAAATAAGGAATACCTTGAATGAGCAAAGCTGAAGTTCCATCCTTTGGATTCTTTATTCTGTCAACAATTGCAACGGTGACCCCGTTATCTGGCTCAAGCTTTGTAGCTCGACGAGCTTGAGCGTGTAGGGAGACCATGCCACATTTTAGCTTACCATTTTCTGCCCATAGGCTGCCAAGCTCCTCCTGCATGGCCATGGCAGAACAGAGATGTTAGAAAAAGAAAAAAAGAAAATGAATAAGCATAGGACAAAAATAAAGAAAAAAAGGAAATTAAATTAAAAGAGAAAATGAACCTCAAAAATGGTTGTTGCTGGCAGGTCAGTCAGAGAAATGGTGTTGGCAATATTCAGGGAGTGCTTACACAACCAGGTGTTAAAGTGAGAAATGGGCAGGGCCTGGGAATTGAGCTCTGTCCGACCTGAGGCGAAGCGCAAGGGACCAGGTGTGAACCCCCGTGAGGAGGAACCGTGCGCAAAGGAGGAAAAAGGGAATCAATGAGACAGGTTGGGTCCCCAAATCCAGTCCCTGCTGACTAAGAGCTGGTGTTCTTGGAACCTCTTCTGAAATAACGGCGCAAAGAGGCAGGCTTGAACCTGCTCCTCTCCCTTCTACTCTCCTTTGCAGCCTGCGACGATCTCTTTTTCAGGCAAGCTCATCCTCATTCACTTCAGTGTCTGAGACGTTGATAGCCTCAACCTGCTGGTCAATGACCCCAGCCACACCATCGATGTAAGATGCTAGATGGTTGCTTCCAGCCCGACGAAGAAGCCTTGACATATCCTCGATGAAGGCAGCCACAGACATTTCTGCAAAAGAAAGAATGACTAACAAGTTAAATAATAATAATAACACGCATAAGCAAGAAGAAATAATGCCCATGTTAAATAGTGAATAAGACACAATGAACCTATACTGCTTATATCGGCGAGACCCTTGCCGGGAGAAATGTCGCTGGGAAAATACGGCAGGTCGATGGCGCGAAGGGTGGAATCACGCTAAAGGTGGTCGTACTTGACACCCTCGACCCTAAGATGGGAGATGAATGGTTGTAGGGTAGACGTCTCAACAACGGTAGGACGAGATCCCCATCCCTTCTCCGAGGTCAGAGGGATAAGTAGCCCTCTCACCCTCACAAAAATGAACCGTCACTTCCACTCAATACGGGTGGGGAGATCGGTTAAAAGTTTGACCCATCCTGCTGAAACTTCATAAAAGTCCAGTCCAGGAGTATCCTGGCGAAGTGACAGAAAACACGAAACAGTGTAAGAGAAGGATGGATACGAAGGAGGCGGAACATGACCTCAAAGGCTAGGATGACATGAACAGAAGTTAGGGGAAGATCAGTTAAGCCTAATTCATAGAATGCCAAAATGGCCTGAAAGAAAAGAGAAACAGGGAACCAAAGGTAGCACTTCTACAGAATCTCGAGATAGACAATAACCACGCCTACAGACATGTCTAATACAGTTTAGCTAACTCTAGGAAGCATAATGTGGTCACGAATACCATTAAAAAAGATATTTTAAATGTTGAAGGTGGCCTCAATGATAAGGAGAGCCACCCAGAATTCAAGATTGGTCGTGTTGCAATATGATTCTACCTTGGGGGGCCGACGGTGAAAACCATGATAACAAAATAAAATAACTTTAAGAAGGAAGCGAGGAAAAAGCAGAGAGGTTACCTGAAAGAAGGTTAAAAGACGTCAGTGAACAAAAAATCTGAATGAAAATACGCAAACGAAAAGAAAATGATAAAGGATAAGAATGGGCAGAAATGAGGAAAGAAGATAAAGCAGCCAGAAACAGTTATTTTCTCCAAGGACATGATGACAAAAAAAGTAATGATAATCGCCTAGGGAGACAGTAAAAATCATGCTGCCTGCATGTAGAAAAATGTCAAAAGGGGACACATGGCATACATCCGGACAGGTAGCGTAATCGTCAAATGGCGAACTAATGGAAAAGAGATCGTGTGTTAGTGGGCGGTTTCGACAACCAAAAAAAACTACCAAAATACCTAGGGAAGATAGGAAGTGACTCCCAGGGATGCTACCTGCTCCCTGGGCAGCTCGACATTTAATGACAAGGAAAACCCCGGCTCCTTCTCAGCCAATGGCCTCTGATCAACTTTCCCAATCAGGCCACTGCTTGGGGGACCTGATAATGTATGGGTCTGACGGCCCAATGTGGAGAAAAGAAAAGGAATAAAGCTTGCAAGCCTAGGTAAAGTCCCTGGGCATGGAGGAAGCAGGAAAAGGTTCGATGGGTGCTGATGGGACAACTTTAGTCCCATCAGCCACCAAACCACATATGATGAGGAAGAAGGTGTGACGCAAGGTAAGATTTTCCTACCAGTTCACTATTCCCTTAGATACGCTTCTACATGGCATCAATGGCTAATCGGAGCATCAGAGTAGGCACGGCCCTGGGCCTGCCTGCCTAACCTCTTTCTTCCTGTCCTGTAGGTTCAGGTGCATATTGGCCTGGTGTGGATCATCGCTAAACATACTACAAATTTTGGTATTAACAATATATATATCTCACAAAATAAAATTAGCACATGAATAAAAATATTATCTCCAAGTTAGATCCCTACTCACTAAGCATTGAACCCAGGTACTTCATTGGATTCAACACTTTTGGGAAAAAGAAAAATAAAAAGATGAATAGAAAAGAACCTAGAAAATAGAAGAGTATTTTCTCTCTCTAACCTACTCTTTTGATCTAAGAATGAGCATAAACTTAAAACCTAGTATACATAGGTTCATATATATAGTAGTAGAGAATTGAACCTAAAAATAAGCAAAAAAAAGGCTAAAACCCTAGCAGCCGCAACAAGCGCGGGGTGTGGCGCGTGGCGTGGCCTATGGTGGCCGAGGGGGTTGGTGCTGGCGTGGCACGCCGCCTTGTCGTGGGCATTTCTACTCATGCTAGTGCGAGCCACTGGTCTTGGCATAGGTCGTTCCCCTCGATTTTTCTCCTTCTGATCCACGCCCCACATCGTTTAGCTTGCCCCATCGACTTGAACGTCATTTTGCTCAGTACCTTGGTGTGCCCCGCATCATTCTTCACACCCCGTGGGATGGTATTGACATTTGTGACTTGAAACGACGTGGAATGTGTAAAACGGAATGTCTACTTCCATACTTAACCTATTTTGGAGTGAAAAAGGTGACTTGGAGTGCATGGCCAGCCGAAACGAGCACCGTCCATGCTGGAAATTGGCACGGCCCATGTCTAGAGGAACAGGCCATGTCAAGTATTCTTAACATGGGCCGTGTCACTTGGTACTGGCCATTCTGGGTTCGGCCTCGTGCCGACCTTTTGCGATCCGTGCCCGCCGTGGCTGGTTCGCTTAGCAAACTTGTTTTCTCCGCTATGGGTGAACCATTAATCCGATTTTAGAGTTCTAATTATTGATTTTGTAGCGCACAAGAAGAAGAATCCAATGGTGAAAACCTTAGGGGTTATTATTTTAGGAGTTTTCCCAAAACTCTGTGCAACCTCGAACAACGA
>JAULKJ010000011.1:9130471-9140870 GCA_032355405.1 Rubia balearica | reverse complement strand
ATCATAAATATACTTATAATTTGTATGCCTTCGATAGGAAGTAAGAAAATTTAGAGTCAACTTTGTAATTAGAAATGTGATAACTAATTAGAATCGCATTTTACTAATTACAAAGTTATCGCATTTCTAATTATAAAGTTGACTCTAAATTTTCTTACTTCCTATCGAATGCATACAAATTATAAGTATATTTATGATACATTAAACTATGAAGTTGTAACGAAGACATATTTATAAGAAATGAGTTTTCCTTAAAGAGATGTTTTTTAATTATAGTGCTGATTTAACCCTATTTTTTACATAAGTGCAAATTTAGCCCTAAATTTTTAACTAAAGTACTGATCTAACCCTATCTCATTAATAAAAGTACTAATTAACCCGTTTGACCACCATTCACCACCGTTGACTGGCGTTGACCGCCGTTGACTGGGAGGGTAATTTTGTCTTTTTATATTTTCTAAAATTTCTTTTTTCCAAGGGGTGTAATGGTCATTTCCGTCCAGAATTTGATTTCCAAGGTTAATTTTACATTTCACATTTTACAAGGTCATTTTTGCACTTTCAACTAACTTATAGGGTTAAAAACGCACTTTACCCTTTTTCTTTTGATAGAAAAAGAAAATAGCTCCACTTGCTCGTATTGCTTAATTTTGGCATTATGATCCAAGAGTACGACCAAAGTCTTTCAAAGGTACGGTTTTCTTGACATAGGTCTGCCTCTAGCCTATATCAACCTAAGTTAAATGAAGTCTCTATCGTTCTTCTTTAAAATGAAATATGAAACTTAATACACCTTAAGGTTCATAGGACGAAAAGAGATTGTTTGACCTCCTTAATATTCATTAGGCCTAGCATTGACTAGACTAAATATTCACCTTATCAATATCTCAAATCCAGGATAGAGTCTCCTTGGCACCTATACGGGTATCCCAATCGAACCAAACCCTTTGTCAGGCTATTCTGCCCTTAAAGTTATGGGGTAAGACACCACCTTCTTAATTAATATTCTCATTCTTTGATTTCATTTTATGATGGGTTCCCCTTGAAAAATATTGGCGCACGTGTAAACGAGACACTCTACCAACTGAGCTATATCCCTTATTGTTTGTGATACATATTTTTATCATCTAGCTAATTTCTTGTCAAGATAAATATTCGATGATCAAACATCATAAATCTCTGAGACGGAATTAAAACTCCCTATTGAATAGTGATGCAAACGTGTAACTTCCCCTTCAAGATTTGAATAACTACACCAAACTTTAGAAAACAAATTATGACGACTTTTTAATCAACTTTCAAACTCCTGTTTACGAAAATAGAAAGAAAAAAACTTTCAAAACTCTTTAATTGGTACCTCCACACCTTGTACACGTCCCAAAAATAGCTGCTTCACTGGTACATTACATTCGCTCCAAAACGTGTGCCCATCGAGCACGACTTCTTACGTGCTAAACGAGGACGAAATACGGAAAGCGTTTGTCAATTTGGAAACAGCGCACGCTTGTTTGCATCTTCAACGACACGGGTAAACCTATAATCGTAGCGTAGTAGATCGTATCACAGTCTGTACATAGCAGCTTCTTGCGAAAACATTTTGAATCTATTCAACTCTACCGATCCAACTGAAACTGCACTCTTACTTTTTTTTACGCTATTTTCTATCAAAATTTAACACGACAATATCATTGTATATGATATTGTTTAATTTGTCGTAACAAATAATTTCTAAATATCAATTGTTTATTTACCGTTATTATATGTAGTTATACATATTAACGGTGAAAAGTATTTCTTGAAAAGCGTGCTAATGATTACAGTACAATTTCAGTTGAGACAAAGAGCGCGTAATAATAATCAAATGAATTTGCAACTTCGCAAATGGTATCGTTTTTCAAATTCATACATACATGTTGGTTTTTGGATTCTTTGAGTTCAAGAAATTGATATTCTTGAAAGAGCACTAGGGCAACATTTTATGTCAAAAGATTTTGAAGGTTTCTAGGTTTTAGAGGGATTGGAGTCTTATAATCCCTATCAGAAAGTAAAGTCTATTCCAGTAAATTTCGATATCGTTCGATTCAATTCAGCATAATGTCTTGATGTTATTATCTTAGTGTTGCTACCATCAATCACATCTAAATTTAATAGTGAATAACTACTAGATAAAAATTAATTTTATGCAGAATCGGATGATGGTGTCATCAATAGTGTTAATGTGGGTTTAATTGATGATTTGTACCAAGTGTATTTGATATTTATCAATATGTACAAAGATACATGAATAGTTCTACAATACATGGAGTATAAGAATATTCTGGCTTTTCACAGACTATCACCCCCTAAAGCGAAGAGTGGAAAGAAAAACCATGCAAAACTTGGAGTGAAAGAAGTAAAAAAGAGGCGATGTGGATCCTTTGCGGCGATGTTCACAAACAAAATAGTAATCAATGTTAATGTGTTTAATCTGCTCGTGAGCAACAAATTCTACTATGTATGGTAGAATTACTTGTAGGAGCATTAAGCCATCAAATTACTCTTGGATTTTCAAGGTTTTTTTTATACAGGGCGAATGACAGCGAATATTGAAGAAACGATGGATCGCCGTAAATGTTCGATACAGTTTTAAACGTAACGTTTGCCTTCGGCGTCAGAATCAGGCGATGTCGTATGTGATGGAATTTTCTTGAAAAATAGATCAATATCCTTGCTTAAGCGAGGAGTTGAGGTCCGTTTCGCCATTTGAGGTCGTTTAAAGTCTCAAAACGGCAATTTACTATTTTGAGCGTTTTTCAATTTTCCTTTTATTTTGGAAATAATTTCAAATTTCCTTTTTTATTATTCCAGGATTTCATTTTAGTATTTAAACACCTCTTGTATTATTTGGATATTTTATCATTCATAACACTATTTTTCGAGATTATTTTATCTCTGGTGGATTCTAGAACCAAAAGCTAGGAGTTGTGCTTGCAAACCTTTATTGTTCTTCAAGATTCGTGCTTGCGGGTCTCTTGATATTCTGACTGAGTCTTTTTTTATTGAAAAAATAATAATATTGTCAAATCTAAGTGAATCAAATCTTATTATCATTAACTATAAGTGACAATAATGGATTGTTGATACGATTTTAATGGCATTTGTTCATATCATTGAAAATAAGTATAGTTGGTTGAATAATAAGGTTTACACATGATGGATTTGGACCATCTTCATCATAAATGCCATGTGTTCAAAACACAAATGCAAAGGGATCCCATCATTTGTTCACATTTTACCATCTAAATCCATCTATGAGATCAAAGTGTCTAGCTAGCTAGTAAAGCAAAGCATGTACCCATGAAAATATATCATGGCATTAAAGATTATAAAGTACTTAATCACATTGTATTGTACCACAAAAGAAAATAAATGAAAGGTCATAAAAGTACAGTATAATTGTTTGAAGTGACACTTAAATTTACGTGGATATGATGAGTGGAAGAAATTAAATTAAGAACTGAAAAATATAATGAGTTATGGAATCTGAAATAATCTTGCCAGAAAAGAAAATTTTACCACTCTTAAAATAACTTAAAGTCTTATAAAATCAGGTTGTTTAGGTTATGGAGAGATGAATGATCATGATTCATAGGGAGACATGTTAATGAAGACGTCAATAATTATGGACCACCTTTTTGAGAAATTTTGAACCCTACGAGATTATCATAGCATCCCATTCCTATTGAAATAATACCAAATCCAATTACTATAATGGTCATTTGTGTGGTTTATTGAGGACTTATACATAGAAATGGCAAGACAAAATTTATTTTCTTAATTCTGTCTTAAGCTTAGGTCATGCTTTCCCCTTATTTTTGTTCCAATGGAACTAAAGCCGAATAAATTAAAATAAATATATGTAAAATAATAATGATAATATGATTAAATTAATCTAAATTTCATCATATTAATTTTTTATCGAACTAAATCGAATTGAAGTGCAGAGAAGACAGTAAAACATTCTTTACTCTTGATTTGTTGGATTAGTTTTTTAGACGATAATGAGAAAGTAATCATATTCAAGATTAGTATTTTTAGTTAGATCGATCAACGACTCATTATCAAAATAACAATTGTCCTAATAATAATTAACAAAAAAACTTAGAAATACACCAAAAAATTTAACAATAAATAATTAGATCACGTTAAAAAGCACACCAAACAATTTCACAATAAGAAACAAAATAACGTCAAAAAGTATACCAAACCATTATAACAACAGAAACCGACAAAATAACGTTAAAAAGCACCAACTATTATCCTTTTCAAAGAAAATTTCATTTTAAATAATCATAAAAAGCAAACCAAACCATTGTAGTGATGAAATAACGTTAGAAAGCACCCAACCATTATCCTAGTATAAGGAAAAAAACCTCTTAACAATAACATTAGAGAAAATGAATAATAAAAAACTACATTTGTAAAAGTTGTCATCTCCTCTAAATATTCTCACACCAAAGG
This sequence comes from Rubia balearica, assembly GCA_032355405.1. Taxonomy (NCBI): domain Eukaryota; kingdom Viridiplantae; phylum Streptophyta; class Magnoliopsida; order Gentianales; family Rubiaceae; genus Rubia; species Rubia balearica. Next base: position 9,136,370 of record JAULKJ010000011.1, on the reverse strand, counting down.
ATTGCATTTCCCTTGCCTTCTGATTTTTTTTATAAATACTTCTCCAATTTCTCCACCCATCTTCTGAGCTAAGAATTCCATTCCTTTTTAATTAAATTGGAGTATTTAAAAGGAGTGGAATAACCAAGAAAAGGGCAAAGAAAGAAGAGAGAGGGACCTTTAAGAGGAGATGAGATAGAGAGGAGGATGAGCATATCCTCTGTTTTTATTGTGGACATACAAATTTATTCCTCTTCTTAGATCCTATAACTTGTCTCCCGATTTCTCCCATCTGGGTTTTCCCTCCCTCAATTGGTTAGCCTCCCAAGATTGAATCTTTGCCATTTTTCCAGATTTTTTCCGGGTTTAAATCCGTTGGAATTTGGTTGTTCTGTGCTGATCTGATTGAATTCTGTGTTTTTTCAGTGGTGAAGGATTGAGGTTCGATTGATGCATGAAGGATCCGATGATCCTGGTTTTCTCCCCAAGCGTTATCTGATCGGTGTCTCTGCTGGGCTCTGCCTGATTTTCTGGATAAGGTGAGACTGCTTGTTGTTTTTGTGCATTTGGATCTGTTCATTGAGACCTCAGATGAGAAATGTGAGTTAATTTCCCTGTTTTTGTTGGTTATCAGCAAATCTGTAGCTTAGAATTGGTGGGATGCTTGTAAATTTCTAATTGTGCGTAGGTGTTGATTGATTCGGGGTTTAGGATTGAATGTTTTCAAAATCTGAACTTTTGCTCGATGATTTTGATTGGTTGTAGAAAAGATGGAATCAGATCTCGGTAAGCTGTTCATTGGTGGGATTTCTTGGGATACTGATGAGGATCGTCTGAAAGAATACTTCAGTAGTTTCGGTGATGTGGTTGAGGCAGTGATCATGCGAGATCGCAACACCGGGAGAGCTAGGGGGTTTGGTTTCGTGGTTTTCGCGGACCCTGCAGTTGCCGAGCGTGTGGTGATGGAGAAACATGTGATCGACGGGCGCACGGTTAGTAATTGATAAGGAAAATCGTAATGCTGGTGTTAGTTTCAGTGAAATTCCATTATAGAACTTGATTTTGAGCTAATTGTGGGATGAATAGAGGAACATTTGTGTTTCGTTAAAAGTTTAATTAATGTTCGATGAGTTATTGAAATCTTTGTAATGCTGGTGTTACATTTTAGTGAAATTCCATAGAGAGAGGAACATTTGTGTTTCAATGAAAGTTGAGCTAATGGAGTTAATATCTAGAGTTATTGAAGTCTATGTTGGCTGCAATTTCAGGTTGAAGCGAAGAAAGCTGTTCCTAGGGACGATAAACATATTATAAATAGAAGCAGTAGTAGCATTCAGGGATCTCCTGGTCCGGGGAGGACAAAAAAGATTTTTGTAGGAGGGTTAGCATCTACGGTCAATGAGGGTGATTTCAAGAAGTATTTCGAGCAGTTTGGAAATATTACAGACGTGGTAGTGATGTATGACCACAACACCCAAAGGCCGCGGGGTTTTGGATTCATAACGTATGATTCAGAGGAAGCTGTGGACCGGGTGTTGCATAAAACATTTCACGAGCTCAACGGCAAGATGGTGGAGGTTAAGCGGGCTGTCCCGAAAGAGCTTTCCCCAGGCCCCAGCCGTAGTCCTCTGGTCGGGTACAACTATGGCTTCAACAGAGCCAATAATTTCCTCAATAGTTATGCGGCCCAAGGATATAATCTGGGATCACTTGGAAGCTACGGCGTGAGAATGGATAGCAGATTTAGTCCTCTTACCGGGGGTCGCTCTGGGTTCTCTCAGTTTGGTTCTCCTGCTTATGGAATGGGCGTGAATTTGGAGCCGGCGCTGAGTCCTAGCTTTGGCGGAGGATCGAGCTTTAACAGTAATCTTGGTTATGGCAGGGTTTTGAGTCCGTACTTTGGTGGAAACTCAAGCCGGTACAACACCCCCATTGGGTACAATACAAACAGCAGCCGAGGAGATTCATTCCAAAGTTCACCGACAAGGAACCCGTGGGGAAATGTTGGTTTAAGCAACTCTCCGAATGCTGCCAGCTCCGGTTCGTACATGGGTCCTGGAAGTGGCGGTTTTGGAGTCTTTGGAATCAATGGTGCAAACTGGGGTTCTTCTGTTTCGGCTCAGGCTGGCTCGAACTCTTCTGGCTATGGAAGTAGTAATGTGGGGTTTAGAGGTGGAGAAAGTTACGGTCTTGGACCTGGAGGGATCGGGAGAAACAGTGGAACAGGCATCGCTGCATCCTCGTCATTTGCTGGCTCAAGCGATGGCTATGAGGGGCCCTACGGAGACTTGTACCGCAGTGGGCCAGTTTATGGTGACCCTACTTGGCAGTCGGCATCTTCTGAGGTAGAGGGTTCTGCCTCATTCGGTTACGGGCTTGGGAATTCAGCTGAAGGTGCGCCAAAAGATGAGGGCTATGTTGGAAGTTATAGTATTGCAAATAGGCAGTCCAGTAGAGGTAATAATCTGGATTCTATAGTCTAGATTTTTATGACATGTTAAAGAACTGAACTTCACTCGTCGTCTTGGTTGTGGAGTTTCTATTCTAAATACTATTCGTACTTTTACGTTGTGCTAGATATAATTCATTAAAGTAGTGTTTCTGAAACTATCTTGATGATTTTGTAGACCTCCAAATAGATGCTGAACAATTTCCTTTTAGCTAATAATCTTTCAGTTTAATTGATTTGGAGCCTCGAGTTATGAATAGCCAAAGGGAAACTAGCAATCAGTAGAATCATTAATAAAGACGATATTAATAATGTTATTAAGAGTATATGGAACATATATAAATCAGGAACGCGTTACTGGTTAGAAATGTTTGTGTCTTTTGTCGAGTTATATGCTTCTGATTAAAGTTATGAACAGGCCATCACGTAAAGTTCCGGTTCTAGTGTAGGGTTATGATTGAAACTCAAAGTTTGGTTAGTGTCGGTAGATTAATTTAGGCTAAGATGTATGATGGTAGGAATTGTACATATCTCTATAACGGCCTTTGATTCACGGTCATTTATCTCCATTTTTTTCCTGTTTCTTTTACTAAAGATATCAATGTGGAGATTAGATTAAATATTGATCTTGTTGATTTCCTTTTCGATTTTCTCAGGAGGTATTGCTGCATAGGAAATTTCATTATTTCGAAGTCTGAGGATAATTTTAGGAGAATATTTCAGCGGACTATGGAGTTTCGTACACGTTCCTGAAAGTATTTCAGCTTATAAGGACATTGATGATATATAGAGCTAACGAAGCAAGCAAGATTCAAAGTATACTACTACTACTACTACTCGATGAGAGCAGAGTTCGAAGGGGGATTTTGTGGGTCCATCCTATTTTCTAATATAATTTTTAGGGTCCAACTTATGATCGTCATTTGATCGAGATGTAAATGAGTGCGGGATGATATACTCTCAGAAGTCAGAAGGTGCGTTCTAGGTAACGTGTTGTGCAATGAGCATCTCTTCGACGCTATGGTAATACTAGTACTGCTACTGCTGCTGCTACTTCATCGTTGTCAAAGTGTAGATTTTCTTTTTATTCTTTTCTTGTTTGGAATTTTTGTTCAGCTAGCGAAAAGTGCTGGTTCTGTTCTGATAGGGATATTTTCTCGGGTTTTCTGGGAACTGTACTCGTGTCTCGGGTTGTATGTGAGGTTCTTGTGTTTGATTTGCTAGAGTGATTATTGCTATTATGATAGGGATACCGCAGTTAGGATCCCCTCCAATAAGATACTGAAGATTGTGATTCAATTTCTGCTGGAGAACTATATGTATTCTGCGCGTTTTAAACTTCGATTAGATGGTGAGATTTAATAGATTTCGATTTCTTGTGTTCTTTATGTGCTTGTTTTCGATCTGTTTTCCTTTTTGCATTGCGATTTCTTGTGTTCTTGATGTTCTTGTTTTGATCTGTTTTCGTGTCGATTCGAGGAGAATTGCTCAGGTGGTGTTGCTCTTTTATCAATCCTTTTCTGCTTGCAAATTCATGCATTTTGCCAATCTTCTTTACAAGGAAAAAAACATATTTTTGGCCATTCTTACAACAAACAAACAAAAAAACATAATTTCTGGGTCAACTTTTTAGCTTCTTGTGCAATTATGAAAAGGCGGCCCTCTTAGTCATTACGGAGGTTCTTCCAAAAGAAATTAATCCAAAAAAATTAATACGAGTTCCTCAGAGATAATATTATATAATTTTTCATTAATCGTTAAATATCACTTTAATCAACTACAATGTAATTTTGAATATATTAGTGAAAATTTATTTGAAAAGTGCTATCCACCTATCTTTTCTCGAGGCAAAATTATTGATTACCTTTAAATCTTGTAGGGAGATTTTGATGACTGAGAATACGAGATATAATTAGAGCAAAAAAAATCCTCACAATTGAATTCACGGCTCACCCCCATTTCTTCTTGAATACCAAAATTGAAGAGTTTAAGCGTGTATTAAGAATCTGAATCAGAAACGAAGAGGAGATTGGATGAGAATCGTTGAATACAAAACTAAATTTATATGAAATATTTAGGGGATAGGATAAGAAAATCATTGAGACTTATAAAATTAATTATTGGAAGATGAGTAGAAGACGAGGCAACATGTAAAATAAAGGAGAAGTCAGAAGAAGAGGATGCGGTGTCTATGGAATATTGAGATATATAATTGCGTCTGAGTAATCTGAATCAGTCTAGGGAAAGGAAAGAAAAGAGGCATTCGATATTTATTGTTAATTTTTATTTATTAAAACAATCCTATTAAAAGAGATTAAAAAATTGGGCCCTCAATTTTTTCAAGGCCCTGTTCAGCTGCTCACCTTGTAGATGCTATTAAACGCCCCATTCTTAGTGAATATGTGGAAGTACACTATAAAGATTATGAAAAATGTGTTATTTCTTAATCTCAATATTTTGTTATTTCAATTTTGCTGCATCTCGAATAACGAGGTACATGACCCTCGTACTAGGCCCATGTAGCAAGCCTAGCAACTAGGTGACAATCGAGAGACCGAGACAACCTCGTCTTGAATCTAGAAAACACACGATTATTATGATGTGGCTAGAGGAGGTAGCTTGCTGGGTTATTCTGATGACCAGATCACGACAATGCGTCGCGATCACCACGATTTAGGAAACATGGACTACACTACAAGATGCTAATTCTATAAATAATGGAGAGACTGATTAGATAAGTATTGTTTTTATTTTTTTTCAAGAACACATATGCACATAATTGCTATTGACTAATTTAATCACTAAACTATTTTTCTGAATCAATTCGGAGACTTTTATAGAAATAAGAAGCTATTACTTGTTAAACTTCGTCCATAACTGGAAAAATATCCACTACATCAAATACTATAGGACCAAATTAACCATTCTTCCCAACTCATTTTACGTGAACAGAATCAACAGATTATCTTTGAACAACGTTAAAGATCCCAAAGATAGAGACACCTTTTCTTGACTAACAAGCTATCATTTCCCTTTTAATTATTTTAAGTTTTGTTTAGGGTCATAATGTGGGCCTGAGATTGTTGAATGGCCCAATAATATAACAGGAAATGTGGGCCTGAAAAGGCTTCTGACAGGAAACTATTTTTATGGCCAGGTGGCCCACTCTGATTTTCCTCAATTGATTCAAATGTTAAATTGTACGGTCATACCCCTCTTTATCTCACACCGAAGGTTTTCTAAAGTTGCAGTATGAACTTAGTATTTGGTATTTTTCATGAGGTAAAAAAAGTACTGTCCCAACTGAAATACTGAAATTGCACCGTAATCATTAGTACGCTATTCAAGAAATATGTTTGACATTTAATATTGAAAAACTGGTTTTACCATGTAGACTTTAACTATTAAAAATATGTTCTGCCTATGTTCCAACGTAGTCCTAACCAAGTACGTAAAAATAAATAAATTACG
>JAULKJ010000011.1:9119337-9130371 GCA_032355405.1 Rubia balearica | reverse complement strand
GATTGTTGAATGGCCCAATAATATAACAAGACATGTGGGCTTGAAAAGGTTTCTGACAGGAAACTATTTTTATGGTCAGATGGCCCACTCTAATTTTCCTCAGTTGATTCAAATGTTAAATTGTACGGTTATACCCCTCTTTATCTCACACCGAGGTTTTCTAAAGTTGCAGTATGAACATAGTATTTGGTATTTTTCATGAGGTAAAAAAGTCTCCTGTCCCAACTGGAATACTGAAATTGCACCGTAATCATTAGTACGCTATTCGAGAAACATATTTGACCTTTAATATGTCTACATACGTATAATAACGACAGATAAAAAGTTGATATTTAGAAACTATTTGTTACAACGAATTGAACAATATCATATACGATAATATTGTGGTTCATATATCTATTCAAATATGCGGTCAAACTTTAATAGAAGATAACGTCAAAAAGTAAGAGTGCAAATAAAACTGAGACGGAGAGAATGAAAAACATTTTCATCCTGAATTCCAGTTCAAGTGGGAAAAAGGGCACAAGAAAGTGGGAAAGAGTGTTTCCAATCACCTCAAAAGCACCAACAAGCTTTACAGCACCAAAGTCTTCCCACTTTGAAACAGAATTCAAAATAAAAAATATACTTTTTACCACAGACAAGAATCTCATGACTTTGCTTCATCATTCATCAAGGTATCAGAAACAATAACAAGAAAACTGATTCTCTCTTCTTCAAAAAAACAACAAACCTTAATCTTTACATATCTGAAACTCCTCAAATGGCATCAAACCAGATTGCAAGAGACCTCCAATGGGTTCTGGACTCGTTAAACTCCGGAAATCTCGATTTGCACAGCATCTCATTCTACCTGAATCAGCCCTCATCAGGTTGCCATCAAGAAACAGAAAACTCACTCAACATCAACATTTCAGACAGCAATCTCCCCTACTTCCCCCGGCTTCTCGCCATCATCGGATCATCGCGTGAAACCGCCACTTCCTTAAGGAACCTGGAATTCCACAATGTGGAGTGGGACACAAACCATTTCAGAGATCTGGGATCATCCCTGGAGAACATATCCAGCATTAAGAACCTGGTATTCAGAAGAAACAGGTTCAGTACAGAATGTTTGTCATTTCTGTCCGAGATTGTGAAGAAGAATGGAGTCATCAAGGAAATCATGATCTCCGAATCAAGAATCGGCCAATTAGGGGCAGCCCTTTTGGCCTCAGCACTCAAGGTCAATTCCAGCTTGGAGGAATTGCAGATATGGGAAGACTCCATTGGATCCAAAGGTGCAGAGGAAATGTCGAAAATGATTGAAGTGAACTCATCTCTGAAGCTCCTCATAATCTTCGACTTCAAGTTTTTCGCTGCAACGCCTGTGATTTCATCGGTTCTAGCCCGGAACCGGGCAATGGAAGTTCACATATGGAGTGGTCATAACCAGGAGAAAAGCTTCAAGGTGGTTGAGTTTGCTCCTGAGAATGCCACTCTCAGAATATACAAGTTGGATGTCTCGGGCGCTTGTCGGGTTGCCTGCGCTTTAGGATGCAATACTACGGTCACATCTCTCGACATGACCGGTGTCAGGCTAAAGTCCCGGTGGGCTAGAGAATTCCGGTGGGTTCTGGAACAGAACAGAACACTGAAAGAAGTTAATCTTTCGAAAACCTGCTTGCAAGACAAGGGAGTTGTTTATCTTGCAGCTGGACTCTTCAAGAACCAGTCTTTGAAGACCTTGTTTCTAGATGGAAACTGGTTCAGTGGAATTGGAGTTGAGCACTTGCTTTGCCCATTGAGCCGATTTTCATCCCTGCAAATTCAGGCAAATGTTACACTGAAATCTCTAACATTTGGAGGAGGAAAGACTAAAATGGGAAGAGATGGAATTGCAGCCATTCTGCAAATGCTCACAACAAATGAAACTATTACCATGCTAGGAATTCAGGAAGATGAGAGTTTAAGGCCCGATGATGTCGTGAAGATCTTCAAGTGTTTGGAGAGGAACGCGAGTTTACGACGCTTGTCTTTCAGAGGCTGCAAGGGAGTTGATGGAGATTTGGTTCTGCAAACCATAATGAACACCTTGCAGGTGAATCCGTGGATCGAGGAAATCGACCTCTCGAGAACACCCCTGCAGAACAATGGCAAGACGGAAGCAGTTTATCAGAGGCTCGGGCAGAATGAAAGTGTTGCAGAAGCACCAGATATCGATTTGCTCAAGGATATGGCAATGGCATCACCGAAAAGCTGCAGAGTATTCCTCTGTGGCCAAGAATACGCCGGTAAGTTTCAACAGTTTTTCAATTCAAGAATGAATCTTTTTCAGGTAAGAATGTGTGTCATAATTCTGAAATTGGTCGTAAATCTAGTCATCATCAAATGTGCATCAAAGAACAAGAAGAATGTGAGGACCAACAGATGCACCTAGTACAATTATGCATTTGATGGTTTATTGTTGCATTAGCAGTGTAATAGTTGGTATGTATAAATTGAAACATTTCAAGATTTTGCCATTCAAGAATTAATCTTTTTCAGGTAAGAATGTATGTTATGATCTTCATGAAAATTAGTGGTAAATCTAGTTATCATCAAATTTTGAATCAAAGAGCAAGATATAAGGATCAACAGATGCACCTAGCACAATTATCCGTTTGATGGATCATGTTCTTTAAACATTGTTACATTAATAGTGTATATATAACGCTAAACATTTCAAGATTTTGCTGTTGTTTTCAGGTAAAACGACGCTAAGCAATTCAATACACCAGCATTTTTCTTCAAGAAAATTGCCTTACATGAACCACGTCAGAACTCTAGTGAACCCAATTGAGCAAGCCATTAAACCAGTTGGAATAAAGATAACTACCTTCAACGAGGAAGACACGAGCATCGCGATCTGGAACCTCGCGGGACAGCACGAGTTTTTCTCCCTCCACGATCTCATGTTTCCCGGTCAAGGAAGTGCATCGTCATTTCTCATCACTAGCAGCTTCTTCAGGAGGCCAAGTAACCGGGAACCAAAGACTCCTACCGAAATAGAAGAAGATCTCCTCTATTGGATTAGGTTCATCGTGTCGAATTCAAGAAGAGCCCTGCAGCAGAACATGTTGCCTAATGTCACTATAGTTCTCACACACTACGACAAAATCAATCAGACATCATCAAACCTGAAGGAAACAGTTGCCGCGATCCAAAGATTACGAGAGAAATTTCAGGGCTATGTTGAGTTCTATCCAACTGTATTCACCGTCGATGCAAGATCATCTGCATCAGTGAGTAAACTTGCTCATCACCTGCAAAAGACTTGTAAAACGGTTCTCGAAAGGGCTCCTAAGGTCTATCAGCTCTGCATTGATCTCGCGCAAATCCTTTCGAGTTGGAGACAGGAGAATCAAAACAAACCGGCTATGAGGTGGAGGGAGTTTGGAGATCTATGCCAGGTTAAAGTTCCGTACCTCAGGATTCGATCGAGGCAAAGTAACGAGGAAAAGGTGGAGATGAGGAGGAAGGCTGTGGCTGCCTGTCTTCATCACATCGGGGAAGTGATTTACTTCGACGAACATGGATTCATGATCCTCGACTGTGAATGGTTTTGCAGTGAAGTACTAAGTCAGCTAATCAGATTAGACGCCAGATGCTCAGAAAACAAGGGATTCATCAGCAGAAGAGAGCTTGAGAAAATTCTGAAAGGGAGTTTGCATAGCCAGATACCTGGAATCAGCTCTAGAGTTTTTGAGAACCTTGATGCCAGTGATCTTGTGAAAATGATGCTGAAACTCGAACTTTGTTATCAGCAAGATGCATCAGACCCGAACTCAACGCTGTTGATACCTTCAATACTCGAAGAAGGAAGATGGAGGCCACAAAAATGGGGGATGAACTCACCTGATTTAATTTACGCAGGCAGACATTTAGAGTGCGATGACTCGAGCCACATGTTTCTTACTCCAGGCTTCTTCCCCAGATTACAGGCAAGAAATTCGTCATGGCATAAACTACATTTACATTATTTCCATAGAAATGAAGATCAAGAAATAAGCATAATTTGAAAATCTTGAAATTCAGGTACATTTGCACAACAAAATAATGGGGATGAAGGACCAACATGGAGCAACATACAGCATCGAGAAGTACCTGATCTCCATAAGTATCAACGGCATCTATGTCCGCGTAGAGCTTGGAGGGCAGCTGGGGTACCACATCGATGTGCTAGCGTGCTCCACAAAGCATCTGACGGAGGCACTCCGGCTCTTCCAACAGCTGATAATCCCAGCCATCCATAGCCTGTGCCACGGTGTCACGCTGTCGGAAAGCATCCTGAGGCCGGAATGCGTGAGAAACCTGGTAGCTCCGAGGTTCAGGAAAGGCCAGATGGTGCCCGTTCACCACCTAAAACAAGGGCTGTTGTCGGTTCCAGCTGACGGGATGTATGACTATCAGCACACCTGGGATGCAGTTATGGATTCCGGAAGATCGATTCTTGGTTCAGGTTTTGACTATGCTAGGGACCTTCTATCAGATGATGACTTTCGCGAGGTCCTTCATTGCAGATACAATGATCTCTACAATCTAGCCGTCGAACTTCAGATTCCACAAGAAAACGACGCAGAAACTGCAGGTCACGCCTCAGAAATCACTTCAGGAACAAACAATGCAGTAGAATCATCGATTTCAGGGATTGCAAAGGGAGTCGAGCTAGTTCTTGAAAGACTCAAGATCATCGAACAAGAAATCAGAGATGTGAAACAGGAAATCCAAGGTCTGAGATATTATGAACACAGGCTTCTAACGCAGCTGCATCATAAAGTAAACTACTTGGTGAACTACACTTCCCAGGTTGAAGAAAGAAAAGTACCGAACCTGTTCTACTTCGTCAGAACTGAAAACTACTCAAGGAGGTTAGTTACCACCATCTTCTCGGGTATGACAGCGCTGCGAATGCACATGCTATGCGAATATAGAAGAGAGATGCATGTAGTTGAAGATCAAGTTGGATGCGAAATGATGCAGGTTGACAACATAGCATTCAAATGTTTAGCTCCACATCTGAAAAACTTTATGAAACTGCTTACCTTTGCCCTCAAGATCGGAGCCCATATGGCTGCCGGAATGGGACAATTAATACCCGATCTCAGTAAAGAAATCTCCCATCTGGCCGACTCTCCCATGGTTTACGGAGCAGCCACTGCTGGGGTAGTGGGAGCTGCCGCGACACTTGGAGCGCGGAACAGAAGCTCGAGAGACATTCAGCAAGATCTCACCGCGGCACAGCAATGGCTTCTTGACTTCCTGAGAGAGAGAAACATTTCAACAGGAAAGGAAATAGCAGAGAAGTTTGGACTATGGCGCGTAAGATACCGGGACGATGGACAGATTGCGTGGATCTGCAGAAGGCATCTATACCACAGGGCTAATGACATAATTGAAGTTCCAATATGATCTGTACTAGATTAGTACTATTGCAAGAAACTAATGCTTTGTTTATTGTTGACAGAAATGTCAGAATTCATAGACTGAGTGATTATCACAACCTCATCAGACAACATGAAACTCAGAATACAAGAAAAAGTAATGCAAAACATGTTTAACATCCGAAGTACATCAGATGGATGATTATATACTAAGCGAGCTAAGCGCATCAATGACAAATACAAAGTCAACATCGTGTACCATTGTTGACAGAAGCGTCAGAATTTGATTCATGGACTGATTATCATAACCTATCAGTACAACATGAAACTCAGAACACTACAATCAGTAATGCAAAACATGTTTTAACAGCCAAAGTAAAGTACAGATGGATGATTATATACTAAGCGAGTATAACCGTGTCCAAGACACATACAATGTCAAGATCTTGTGCACAATGGGTGTCGAAGACACATACAAAGTCAAGATCTTGTGCCATTGTGCACGACAAAATAGCACACTGAATACTCTGCGAGGCACCAGTCTTACATTCTAATGGCTAGAGTCACATGTAAAATCCACATGGCACGAAACAGGAGATCAGAAGAAAGCTCTACTCCCATAAAATACGCGAGATCCAGAGGTCTTGGTCGAGTCCAATTTCTGATCAGAAGTTGATGAGTTTCCAGAACTGGTTGGTCCACTTTCGAAGTCCATGGGAAGCTTCATTTTTGCCAAAGACTCTGTGAATTGCTGCATACTTTTCATGTACATATCCACAATGTCCTGCTGCACCATCTTCTGATCCGGCTGCACAACGCTGACAGAAACAACCGGCTTCGCGAACGCCTTACTCTCAGCTTCAGCACGACCATTCGTGCCATTCTCTTTGAGATTATCCTTAGGAGGCGAGACATATTCTTCAGTGGCAGATTTCGCAACTCCTGGAGTGTCGGAAGACTGGGTGCTCACTGGAGGAGAAGCAACTGGGGAGCCATAACTCAGGATGTTACCATTTCCAGCTGACAAACTCTCCACATACTGAACACCAGCTTCTGAACTATGCTGATTCTCAGTATCAGAAGACACGACGCTGTCTGAACTCTGAGTGTCCAAACTGCTACAAGGGATCCCAAAATACTCCGAAACCATCAACTGGTTCTCATTCTGGATATTGGGATCAGGGAACTCAATCTTGTCAAGCTCATTCGGGGCAGTCTCATTTCCTTCCGAGTCATGTACCACTGTGTGTGGCGAAGGGATCGCCATAACTTCAGGCACAGTCCCACCATAGGAAAGGGACAACTGGACAAATCCAGCCGGGGAATGGAAAAGATCAGTCGAAGAAAGCGAGAATTCCTTCTCCAACTTCCCATTCTTGACAAGAACATCGGAGATAGGGACCAGAGCAAACCCCAATAACTGATCCTCAAGATAGTTCCTCACCCTACTCAACATCCATATTTCACATTTTAGAGAAGTATCCACAGTGCGAACGCCAAGTCTAAGAGTGTCGTTGAACACCGGATTCTTTCCACCGCCATTGATGATCTTGGTGGAGACAGCATTCTCAGGGTCACTCGTGAGGCAAAACTTGGCATAAACATCCTGTTTGTGGTAAATGCAGATGTTGTGAATGTCTCTAGCCTGGTGTATGTAAACCTCCAAAACTCCAACGTTGTCATCAACATCATAAACCTCCGCATCCTTCCTGTGACCCCCCATTTTGCTGGAGAGGTAATCGGGGCTTTTCACGAAGAGATCCGCGGTCTGCTTCTCCGGCTCAGCGTAGACAGAAGAGCTCTTGAATGGTGACACAACAGATTGTGGGGAATCCATTTCTTAACACAAAAATCAGACCTGAAGTTCAAAACGTTATTATCGAGAAGGAACAATGTTTGAATAAGTAAAAACATGTTACTTTGACATGGTAATACAATGCAATACAATACAATAATAACCTTGACAACAGCAAAATGGTAGAGTTGATCAACATATTATAATCAGATTATTAAACTCTAAAACAAGAGACCATGTGCCAAACAATCCATGTTTTCAGAGATAATCAACAAAGGGATAACAGAACTAATTAGATTCACCAAATCCTAAATAAAAAATTACAGTATAAAACTCCCCGAAGACAAGTTCTTACAGCCTCAAAATTCAAGAAATCTTCAAGAACACTCTCCAACTACATCATCTGCCAAAACCCAAATCCCAGTCCTTAAAATAGGTAAACCCCATGAAAAGTAGCATCTATACAAGTCCGGGAATCAATAAAGGCGCAACCTTTACCTTTAAAAACACCAAGCTAGTCAACAGAATCAGAGAAAAGAAGATTCAAAGAGCAAAAATTAGACAAATTCAGCTGGAAAAACAGTAATATATGCACGATCAAGAAGAAAGTGAAAATAATGGGTGTTCACCTGAAAAGTGGAGACTATATATGGGCAATCTGTGGCTCTAATCCAAAGATCTAGAGACAACCCGATTCGCAGATCGAGGTGAATTCAGGGAATTGAGTGATACTGAGAATTTCAGAGAATAAAATCTAGCAGTGTTGAGAAATCATGGGATTTGGAAACCTGTCGGGTTCCTCTGCTTTTGCGCCACTACTTTATATAGTAGTACACTACACTACTCCCGTCTCAGTTAAAATTATAATGGTAAATAAAAATTTGATATTTAAAAAGGCAAAGTTTTGGGAAAAACGGTCTTTCCATACGCATTTGAAAAGATGAGGTTGAATTAGAATTATAGAAAGCTAAAAGGTTTTGATTGCAATGTTAAAATTTTATTATGAAACATGTTGTAGTTATAAGTTTATGACCCGATTAATGCAACCCAAAATTTTTATCTTGATTTCTTCTAAGTTACAGTTTAAACCCTGGTCTTTGTATAACTTATGGAAAGACCGTCTTTCAAGAGACGCACTCATTTAAAATTACTTATTACAGTGAATCAAAAAATATTATATACGATAATATTATGGTTTATATATAGATATATATTTATTTAAAATATACTATTAAATTTTAATAGAAAATAATATTAAAAAGCAATAATGAAATTTCAGCTGAGATATGAGAGTAATTTTTTTCATTATTGTACCTCTATTCATCATCATTTAATACCACTACCGGAATTTTCCTGATTATGTGTATTTACCATAGTTTTAATTTTTCGATTCATACAAAGGAAATGAGTGAATGGAATTATATTTAGAAAAGAAAAAACTAAAGTGAGAGGAAATGAGTGAATGTAATTATATTTAGAAAGGAAAAAATTAATGTGAGTGGATGAAATTGAAAGAATCTTGCCAAGATAAAGTGTCTCAATATAAAAAATATAAGCTTAAAAAATGTGTCAAATATAATGAAGCGTAGGGAGTATTATGAACTTTGTTTTTCTTAAATTGGTTGGTCATGTTCTCTCCAACTTATATGCATTTTACTTTAGTTCTATAAATTTTCAAATCGATGTTATTAAGTTTAGTTTTTGTTTATTATTCTTATTTTTCACCATGTAACTTTATTTCAATTCAAATCAGTAAAAACCAAACTAGCAAAGTCCAATTTTAGGTCTTCTTCTTTTTAGAAATTGACATGTGGGAACGGAGTAAAAAACTTAATGAGTTCATAAAAATGATTCACCTTTTACCATATAATGAAATATGACAATTTTGAAAAACAAATTGAAATGTAAACGAATGTAATATGTAACAATAAGTAGCACATTGCAATGATACCTAAATTGCACTTCAAACAGGCCGATAATCTATAATATTACAAAATAGAGATCTAAAAAATGATTGTTTTCATGATATTAATTCGTTTCAAGCAAACAAATCATGATCACTTAACATGGAGACGCACATCACGCATCTGTATCACTACGCGAAATAATGATTTTTTTAGATTGTAACACCAAATGACCTAACATGCGATTTAGGTTGTTCAAACACAAATACATTGAAAAACATACTAACTAAACAGATACAGATAAACGTAAACCCTGATACAAAATAGAAATAAAACTACGAACAATATTATCTGTACAATCAAATTGACTAAAATACATCATTAAATCGATTACTCATAGTATATACGGCTGTCTAAATAGTTAGATCAAATAACAATATTAACACTCCACATTTATCCAATATGAAAATTGGAGAGTAATTAAAGCTCCTATCCTTTTCACCTAATTCCATCAATTCGAACTACATTTTTGGCCTTTTCTCGAATTTTTCGTCTAGAACAAAGATATTTTCAAAGTGTATTTTCAACTATGGTGTCTTTTTCTGTTTAATTTCCGAAATTGCAAGCGAATTTATCGAAAATAGCAACAGAAGAAAACAAGACACCGACCCACGCGTTGCGATCAAACCATGGAAATGAAGTCGGCGGTTGGGAGTTGGTGGTTGGTGCGTGTCAAGCACGAACAATAAATGAGTTCTTCTAAGCTCCATCTTTTAACCTTAAATATTTTTTGAAAATAAATATGATCCCTGTTATTTGTTAGTTTCTTGAAAAACGATATTTTCATAAGTTGTGGAATTACCAAGGTTTAAACCACAAATTAGAATAAATCAAGATAAAAATTAATTTTAGGTTGCATTAATCGGATCATAAACTTATAACTACTGCACGTTGCATAATAATTTTTTAATATTGCACCTGAAACCTTTTACTTTTGTATAATTCTTATTCAACCCCATTTTTTCATAGGTGGATGAAATTGGAATGATTTTGTCAAAATGAAAACGTGTCAATAATAGAAGGATTACATTGAGGATGTAAATGTCTTGTTTTCTATAGCAGTTCAATTCAATTCTATAAAATTTTAATTTATTATTACAAATTAAAATATGATTACGTTTAATTTTAATTTTAATTCAATTAAACTGAAATCAGCTGAAGAACGTGACCAAAATGTGAACATGCAATTTGTACGATACAAATATCAGCAACATTTAAAGTCACTACATTTAAATTCTTGAATTTATGTGAAGAAAATGAGTGGTTAAAATTGAATTTAGAAAGTATGAAGCAGAATGAGTGGATGAGATTGAAGGAATTTTGCTAAAAATTGAAAGTGTATCATTTAAAAAAAATCTCAATAAGGTAAGTGTGCCACAAATAGATAAACGAAGGGAGTATCATTCTCATCATCTTATAATTTTACAATTTAAATTAACAAATCTAGTAATTAACTTTTACAAATTCTTTTAGTAAAATTGAATTTTTGGAGGGATTCACGATGCATTAGTTGGTTGTTGCTTATTTAAGGGTTACATTCACGTGACTATTTCTTGGCTCAAAATGCTCACTTTTGAAAATTGGGTTAAATGCTTTTTAACCTTGCTTTTTAATGAAAGTGTCAATATAATCTTGTAAATTAAGAAAGTGTCAAAATAACTCTAACTTTATGATGTATGTGTCAATCTAACTCTGGAAGCCATTGAATCTATTAGTCAACATTGGATTGGCTGAAAATTAAGGAAATGACAATTTTACCCTCGAATTTAAAAAAAGAAAAAAAAATGAAAAATACTCTTATTTCTCTTTTTCCTTTGTTTTTAATTCAGGGGTTAATTTCCTTCGATACAGAGAGTTTCTAATGAGCAAACCT
>JAULKJ010000011.1:9102397-9118047 GCA_032355405.1 Rubia balearica | reverse complement strand
CATTCTCAACCACTCATTAAACTTTTTACTCTCCTCACTCAATTCTCTCCACACATTTTCACTTGCAAAAAAAACACTACCTAAATCTATGGTGCCAAACATAGAAGAACGGAGGGAGTATGAAACTAAAATTGTCGATGGTCAAACGTACCTAAAAAAAGTGGTGGTCAAAGTGTGCCAATGCTAGTGAACTGAAGGGAGTATGATTTATGGATCAAAAGGCGAAATCCCTTGCTCCCAGGGCCCATCATTCCAGTATTACGGGTTGATGAGGAGTTAGATGAATGTGGATGCAGGTGAACCTGCTCCCGGCCGGAGTCCAGCAATTCCAAAGGTGTTCAATTTTCCAATTTTTGTGTGGATTCAAAAGAAACCCAATTGGGCAATACATCCACTACAATGTCAGCCCAACGCACAAAAAAGCCCAATAACTTACAGTTGGGCTACCCAAGAGAGGAGCCTATAACGAGATTTGAAATTTTGAACCGCACATGACATTACCAAGTTCCCAACGGTCATCTTCCATACAGCTATCCTATTAACCTGTCTTCAAATCCACACATAGTCAAACACGAAATTCAAATTCATTCCCCCCTTTTTCCTTCTTCTTCTTCTCCTCTCAGAGATCTCTGTACTGAATAATTCATTCAAAAATGGAGAACAGATTCCTAGGAGGCATCGCAGCTTCGTCGTTCAAAAACCTGTTCCCGAATTCGAAGAAGCAGAAGATGAAGAACTCGGGGCGCACGCGGACGAGGTCGAACGCCGAGAACATTCCCCCGCTCAATCCGAACATGCACTTCAACGATCCGCCGCTGATGCCGCTCCCGAAGAAGTCGCCGCCGCCTTCGAAGAGCGTGGTTGTCCATAAGGAAATCGTCAGATCCGAGCCGAGATCGGATGTTTCCGTGCAGTTGCAGACAACAGATGATGCTCCAGTGAAGGTGATTGGATATTTTGTTGATTCATTTGGAAATGATTTCGCGGATTTATTGATTTTGTCTGATTGTGATTAGGTTTTGGTGAGAATTAGGCCTCCGACCGTTCCTGCTGGTCTGGATTGGAATGTTAAGAAAGTTTCGGAGGATTCTCTTTCTGTTGGTGATAAGCTATTCAATTTCCACTCGGTTTTGGACTCGAAATCAACTCAGGTTTGGGCTCGAGATTACTGACTTTAGGTTTCGTTTTGTAGATTCATGATTTCGTAGCAGCATAATATTACTCTAGTTTAGCTGGGTTTGCTTGATTTGAGGTGAATTTTTCTGTCTATCAGGAGGATGTATTTCAGTTAGTTGGCGTCCCTCTGGTTAGTGATGCATTGGCGGGTTACAACACCTCAGTCTTGGCTTATGGACAGGTAGATAAGCTGAAGAGTGTCAGTAGCTTATTTAACTGTTTTATACATTTCCTCAAGTAACTGTATGGTATGTGGATGATTATGGCAGACTGGTAGTGGGAAGTCCTACACTATGTGGGGTCCGCAGAGTGCCATGGTTGAGGACGGGAGTTCAGATTCTCTTCAGGGAATTGTCCCACGCATTTTCCAGATGCTGTTCTCCAAGATTCAGCAAGTAGGTTTACTTTGTGTATGTATGGTTGTAGTTTGAAAGTTGTAATTTCTGTTTATGTTTAGCGTACTTAAACTTTTGCATCTGTTTACTATGAAGAATCAGGAGAATTCTGATGGAAGGCAGTTCAATTATCAGTGCCGATGTTCATTTCTCGAGGTAAACATGGTAGTGATTGTGTAAATCTTGGATTGCCTTTAAATTCTAAGTTAGCAGGTTATAGATTGGGAACTTAACAACTATGTTATGCAGATATACAATGAGCAAATTGGGGATTTACTTGATCCTACGCAGAGGAACTTAGAGGTGAGAATACTTCTAGTCAATATGAAAATATGTGACATGTTACCTTTGGCAACTTATCTATGATTGGTGGCTCTCAATCACAGATAAGAGATGACCCCAAAAATGGTTTTTATGTTGAGAACTTGACTGAGGAATATGTTACTAGCTGTGAAGATGTCAATCAAATCTTAATTAAGGTACATTAACTCATCATTTCTTGGGATTTGTTTGCTTCTTAGTTATCTCTACAATGATTGCTGATATCAGCACCAAATGTGTATATGCTTCTCTGGTGCAGGGCCTTTCAAGCCAAAAGGTTGGAACAACCAGCACAAACTCGAAGAGTTCAAGATCACATATTGTGTTCACATGCATCATAGAGTCCTGGTGCAAGGTAAGAGAGGCATACTGGGCACTTCCTGGTGGCATGCATCGTTTGTTACGTTATTGTGGGCATATCTGTTAATTTTATTAGGCACGTCTGTTCATTTGTTGCATTGTATGCTCTAAGCAGAATCTTAATCTGACAATTATAAATGATGAATCCTTCTGTGTGTATGAAAATTGCATGGGTACATTTTGCCAGTTATTGCCTTGCATCTTTTCTTCGCTTTATTATTCAATTCTTTCTTTAAAATGCCACAGGAAACCTCATCAACGTGTTTTGGTAGTTCAAAGTCAAGCAGAATCACACTTGTTGATCTTGCTGGATTCGAAAGAACTATTCTCGATGATGCTGGTAAACAAAGTGTTAAAGAAGGAAAGTTTGTGAAGAAGACCACATCACAGCTAGGGTATGTACAATATTCCTATTCAACTGACTTTTTTCGTGAATGCCACTGAAGTAGAGAATAAACGTTTTAACAGTCTCATAAGTACTTATGTTTCCTTGTTGAGGATTCAATGGGATAAAACCTAAATAGCATGAAAAGTTCATGCTCAATTAGGAGTCACCAACTGATCTTTACCTCTTCACTGGACCAGGTACCTGGTAAATTGCCTCGCAGAGAAAAGTAATTCAGGATTTCCTGAAGGCTTGCCGTATCAAGGTTCCTGTTTAACTCAACTGCTGAGAGAATCACTTGGTGGCAATGCTAAACTCTCTGTCATATGCTCCATCTCCCCAGATAAAAAGTATGGTTGGGTTTATCTCGGTCTTTGTTTTGTGAATGTAGTTCCAAATACATAGATACTCATGTTTTATATGCCAGTCATTTATAAATTTGAGTGGAATTCATTTTTCTCGAATGGCAATCAATAATATAGGCGTGGGAAATGATTACTAACCTTCTTATGTGTTTATTATGGGTTTACTACAATGTAATGAGCCTACTCTTTTCCTATAAAGGTATGGTGGGGAAACAGTAAGCACGCTCAGGTTTGGACAACGTGCTAGGTACATCCAGAATGAACCAGTCATAAATGAAATAACAGAAGATGACGTTAACGGGCTAACTGATCAGATTCGACAACTTAAGGTAGTTCTCAGATGTATCTTAATTCAGCATGCGTTCTTGGCTTGTTTCTTAAAGTGCTTATAACTTCGTCCCTTTCTATGACAGGAAGAACTTATAAGAGCCAAGTCTAGTGTCTCAGACTCAGATGGAAGCAGTCATGGGAATTACAAAAGCCGAAGTGTGCGCGAAAGCTTGAATCAGCTGAGACTGAGTATCAACCGTTCACTGATCTTACCTTATATTGATAATGATTCAGATGTTGTTTGTGCGGATGAAAATGATGTCAAGGAACTGCGAGCCCAGATTGATAGGTTACACAGTTCTCATGAGGAGGATTGTGAGACAGACTTGGCTAGTGAACAATATGTGAGCTGTTCAGATGATGAAGAAATGGAAGAAATCATCTCTGAAGAAACTGATCCACAAGTATTAATCCCAATCGGGGTTACAGAAGTCAATGATCTTGAAGATGTTGTTCAGGATTCAGAGGAAAAACTCCTTTCCATCAAGGCAATCCATCAGTTTGATACCCTCCAGGAACCCGTAATTTCTGAATCTCCTAAGATGAAAAATGCGCATAGGAGAAGCCTAATTGCCTCATCAAACAGTTTGTGCTTCCAGGAGGATGCTCTCGACACTTCCAGGAAGTCGAAATCACTGCAACATTCCATCAGGAACAGCGATCATATCCGGTCTTCTTTGAGGTCCAGTCGAGTCATCCCAGGGCCGACGGAGTCTCTGGCAGCTAGCCTTCACAGAGGTTTAGAGATAATTGATTACCATCAGCGGAGCTCAACCTTGGACAAATCTTCAGTTTCTTTCTCTTTTGAGCACCTGGCTTTGAAACCATGTCTGACAACTGATAAGGCAATTGTTTCGGAAGATGGAGAATCTTCTGATACACTAACAACTTCTTTCCTGTGCACAAACTGCAAGCAAAGTGGAATTGCTTCTTCATCTCCTAAATTGATGGTGTCCACACTTTCACTACATTGATAATAATCATTCCGGTTCCTTCGATTACATAGACGACTAACATTTTTCATTATTTTGCTTCTTTGATTGCAGGATTCAGAAAATGGTTCAACCAAAGTTACTGAGAGAGAGAAGGAACTTGAGAGAATGTGCAAGGAACATGAAACCAAGATCGAGGAACTAAACCAACTGGTGATGATTCTTGCTCTTAGTCCTTGTATAAATAATTGCTCTATCCCCTACATTCACAGCTCTGATATTATTTATTTTCGTCTCATGCAGCTAATGAAATACAAATTAGAGCAGGGTCAGAGAAGCAATGAAATTAGCTATGAAGATGAAAAGTTTCAGTCAAAGAGTGGCGAAAACAATGTTAGTGAGGCTGCTACTTCAGCTTTTCCATTACAATGAATCCTTAAACTAACTCATTAGTTTCATTTCACAGATTGTCATCTGGAATGGTAGCCCCGATGTAGAGATGCTAAAGGAGAAGTGTGAAGAAGTTAAAGAAATTCAGGAAGAGTTATGCATCCGTCGCAGTATCCAATCCTTCGACGCATGTGAAAAGGAATCCCTTCTCAAAGAAATCGAAAGCCTAAGAAGCAAACTGAACTTCCAAAATGATGCACCCCCCAACAAATCAACTGACAGACTCAGAACTTCTCTCCTGGCTCAATCAATCCAGCTGAGGAAAAGCGGCACACTTCCTCGAGTGAACACCGAGGAAGAGCTAGAGAAGGAACGAGAGAGGTGGACAGAAATGGAAAGCGAATGGATTTGCTTAACCGATGATCTGAGGATCGACTTAGAGACCTATCGCCAGCGAGCAGAGAAGGCAGAAATGGAGCTGAGATTGGAGAAGAAATGCACAGAAGAGCTCGACGACGTGCTCAAGAGATCCGTCCTCGGACACGCTAGAATGGTGGAGCACTACGCAGACCTTCAAGAGAAGTACAATGAGCTGGCTGGAAAGCATAAGTCAGTTCTCGTAGGTGTTGCTGAGATCAAAAGAGCAGCTGCAAAAGCCGGAGGCCGGACCGGCTCCCGTTTCTCCAAGTGCCTTGCTGCAGAACTCTCCTCTCTGAGGCTGCAAAAGGACAAGGAAAGGGAGCAATTAAGAAAGGAGAACAACAGTCTGAAAATGCAACTCAGAGACACTGCAGAAGCAGTCCATGCTGCTGGCGAACTACTAGTTAGGCTCCGAGAAGCAGAAGAAACCGCTTCTATCTCAGAGGTAACGCTTACCTGCACTTCACTTCAGTTTAATACAGTTCAGTGCAGCAGAACGGGTAGTTGTTAATGTAGCGTTTATTTCTCGAATGCAGGGAAACGTGACGAGGGTGCAGGAAGAGAACGAGGAATTGAAGAAGCAAATGGAGAAAATGAAGAGGAAGCACAAGATGGAAATGGTGACAATGAAACAGTATCTTGCAGAGAGCAGATTGCCAGCTTCTGCACTGAAGCCATCGTATTCCTCTTCCGGCGGGGATGATTACTCGTATTCTTCTTCCTTTGCGCCGAATCATGTTGATGATGATGATCAAGCTTGGAGAGCAGAATTTGGTCCAATTTATCAAGAACAACACTATTGAGCCAGTGAGTGAGTGTTCTCAGAGAATGGAGGCAGCTTTCTTGAACCTTGCTTGGGAGCTAGAAAATGCCCATTTGTAGCATTTAATTCATTCATAGCAACGCTATAGTACATTGTGATTGGATTTCTTGTATGTCTTCTCAAACTGATTTGAGACCTGTCCCATTTGACCATAAAAATCTATATGGAGTGATAACTCATATTCTTTAAATTAAACCTTCTTTGAATATTTTTGAATTATATATACATTTGAATTAATTACTCCGACGAGTATCAATCCATTATACAACTCTTCCAACTCATATTTTTATAGAAAAAATGTTAATATAACTTTCGATTCTTTGATAAGTGTATTACGTCAATTTTTAATTTTTTTAGTGTTGATATAATTATTTTTCGCTCTAAAGCATCGGTTTTCACCCCATTTTATGTGAAATGGTTGAAACACCCTCTAATTAAAAAAAGAATAATCTTTAAATAATCTTTAATTCCTTGTAAGTGCTGATATGATCCACATGTTTCAAAAATGCAGAAGTACGTAGAGTTGACAATTATTCTCAATGTTGATTCGATCAAAGACGAAAATACCACTTAATGAGTTATTCTGGATAGATTGTTGATGGAGGGTTATTTTGATGGGAGGAAGATGAAGTAGCGAAGTGGGAGGAAATAGCTGTGAAAATAGTAGGCGAGTCCTCTAAAATGGGAAAAGACATAGAGCAATCTAAGAAGAGATTGAAGGGCATATCTGTCATTCCACTTTTTATTTTTATTTTAAAGCTTTTTATCAAGGTAAATCGATCATTTCCCGTTAATCCAACAACGGCCATTTTTTAAAATTAATTTCTCAGATGAGATCATGGTCATTTTTGCACTTGAAAGAAACGGAACATCACACTATGCAAAGAGCAAGAGGTCATTTTAGCACTTTTTCGGTTGATAAATTCAGAGGTTAAAAACGCAGTGCAGTAAAACTATGTGTATTTACTGTTCACATCATTTCAATAACCACCATATATCCATAGGGGCAAAAGAGTAGAAACAAAAGGATACAGAGGGCGATAATTTCCGTGTTAAATCAAAATCAAAATCAAAATCAAGAAAAAGGTCAAAACCTTTCGCGCGTTCAACCCTAGGGCTTTGGTGGAGATGACGACGCCGGCGAATTCTCCGACCGCCTCCGATTCCGACTCCGAAATCGAGACAACTCCGTCAACTCCCGCCGCCCCACCCCAGAATGCGAATCAGAATCTCACCTCCGACGTCGCCTTAATCTCCAGCTCCATCCCGCCGCTCGTCTGCCTCTTCCGGTTCGCTGGCGACGGAGCCGGCGGCGCTCTGATGGGGTCCATCTTCGGAATGGGTAATTCCTCGAAATTCATTCTTTACAAGCTGGATTTTGTGAAATTTGAATGAATTTTGTTTTGGTAGTGTATTCTAATGCTCTCGAGTTTATTTTTCGATTTTTGTTGTCAGGTCTTCTTTTTGTTGAACTGCAAATGTGTATTGTTTTCGAGTTATACATGTTTGACCTATCTTGATTTTGTGATATATAATGGCTTTGTTGAAAGGTTAGTTTACGAATTCGAAGTATTCATGTGGTGAAGATTGTAAGAACGGATGTTTGTGCAATTGTATGATAATGGAGGTGTTAGATTGAACCATGTTGCGCGATGCGATAGATTGTTTGAGCCGATATATGGTTTACACATGTTCTTATGTACAATGTTGGGTAATCTTGAATTCATCGACGATGAAGTTTTCATTTGCTGGAGTAGTTGGTAGCTTATGTTAAACCATTTGTGGACTTGTTTATCAGGCTCTGGTTTGATTAAGAGGAAGGGGTTTAAGGGATCCTTAGGAGAAGCAGCAGCCTCTGCTAAGGCAAGATGGATTCCTTCTTATTTAGCTGATGATTAACCGCTGCTTCCTTTTCCTCGATCTTTTACTGGCTTTTGGTTCTTTTTCCAGACGTTTGCAGTTTTGTCCGGAGTTCACAGTCTAGTAACTTGCTTTCTCAAGAGGTTGCGAGGGAAGGATGATGGTATGATAATGCATCATCAGAAATGAAAACTAGTATCATATCTTGATTTCACAGTTTCTTATTTTCACGGCGACTGTGTTTTCCTCTGCAGTAATCAATGCAGGAGTAGCCGGGTGCTGCACTGGTCTTGCTCTCAGCTTCCCAGGTATTCGACTCCTTAAGATCCTCTCTTTCGTGAAAGTACAAGATTCTGCGCGAAATGAACTGAATTGATCTATATCTCGTATTACATTCCAGATGTTAATGAAGTGTTCATATTATGTTTCACAGGTGCCCCTCAGGCTCTACTCCAAAGCTGTGTCACTTTTGGCGCATTCTCGTTCATCATCGAAGGTCTCAACAAGCAGCAACCAGCATTAGCCCTTTCGCGCAACGATTCAAAGATCAACATCAAGAATGTGCAAACCACCTTGCTTCCATCTCTGGCATTCCCTCTCCCGAACGAACTCAGGGACTCATTCGCCGCTTTCTGCCAATCCCTCGGGAAACGCCATGCTCCTCCCCTGTAAACCCTATATGGTGGCCTGACAGTGGAGTTTGCTTTTGTAAATTCGTTAGTTGCATTTACTTTGGAC
Source organism: Rubia balearica (assembly GCA_032355405.1). Lineage (NCBI taxonomy): Eukaryota > Viridiplantae > Streptophyta > Magnoliopsida > Gentianales > Rubiaceae > Rubia > Rubia balearica. The sequence goes on along the minus strand of JAULKJ010000011.1, from coordinate 9,109,552 downwards.
CCAATATGCGAATCTTGAATTTTGTTGTTCCTGATAATGGCGAAATTACTATATTCTTGATTGAGTTGAGATGAACAAATATGGAAAAGTGCAGCTTATGAACTATCCTATTTTGCTTGGTAGTTGGTACCTTACCTTACATTAGTAGAACAGATTACCTTAATTATTCTTTACTTAATCATAGAAGAATACCGATCGGATATCTTAAATTAATCGTTCATTTATAATATGATCGAAGAACACCGATTACCAAATAATTCCTTAATTTAATCTGTATGAGTACATTTAGTGTGATTTATTTGGGGTAATAAATGGAGCTTTTATGAAAATAATGAGTACCTAAACTGTTTTATGTTTAGATCTGATAAGTGGAGAATTTTGGAGATGAAACAAGTTGTGAATTTGAAGGATTTTGTAGTTTAAATGAGAACTTCACGCTACACTCTTTTTTTCCATCGAAATTTTTATTAAGGCAGTGTGTTCCAATGGATAATGAATTTTCATTATTCTAGCACTTAAATATAAGAAGCGAAGAAGCAGTAAAGAAGAAATTTAAGAATTAATGAAGAAAATAGAAATTATAAGAAAATAGAAAATTTACTTTTCTTATTATTATTTAATTAAAGTATAGGAATAATTATAGTTTCCATAAAATTTTATTTACTTTCCAATTTCTGTTGAAGATTGGAAAAGTAGGGTTTTGTGACATATAAAAGTGGTTTTGAAATTTTATTTACTTTCCCATCGGCGCAACAAATCTAAGGTACCAGGTCACGGTTTCATTGGTAAGTAACCTGCATTCATCAGCATATCGGTTAGCAATTCTTTGGATTCGTTTTATCATTATAGTATTAGTTATGTTTGATATTCGTATTATTTACTTGCTTAGGTCTTTGGATTCGTTTTATCATTATAGTTTTAGTTATGTTTGATGTTCGTATTATTTACTTGGTTAGTTTAATTATTATGAGTAGTTTAATTTATATGTTGATGTGGAATAATGAGCATTAGTTTATGAATCATGAGCCCTCATTGTTTTAATAATTGATTCTTATGTGTTCTTAATTGTTCCGGATTTAATTTATTCTTAATCTGTTTGAGCCTGACCAAGTTGAACATTATTAAGATATTGCTAATTTCACCATTACGTAATTGTTGGAAAGAATTAGTAAGTAGCGAGTTCTTGTGGAAACTATACAAATAACTAGTTAAGATAACAGCAAGATATGGCACAATAAACAATTGGTAATTATAATTGGTCAATTATCGGCAAAGTAAGAAAGAATTGGGATGGTTAAGCAAGTACTTGTCGTCATATGACTGACAGATGCGTATGAATTGATTTATCTTTGTGCTGATGATCGATGTTTAACTAATTTGACTTGTTCCGAGCCGATATCATTTATCATATATTTTCTAAATTTTTATATTTGTTAGTTTGCATTTTAATTCATATTTGATATTTGTTAGTTTGCATCTTTAGTCGCCAGAAATTTTGAAAATTAAGACGTGGCGGTTACACCAAAAGGTTTTATATTTAGTGGGTATTATTTATAGTGATTGTTCTGTTACTCGTGGGAGTGACTGTGCTAATCTCTTTTATAAATTTTGCAGATTATTTTGGTGAATGAAACAGTTCTTCTAAGAAACAGTTGGTAAATCTCAACAGCACAAAATGGATTGTTTCGGCTATTTTTTGTCATCAAAAGAAAGTGGGTTCTATGACAAGGAAGAAAAATTTATGGTAAATCATGCGAAAAGAAGCGTTAATGTTTATTAATGTTTTCTTGGAGGGTTCGTTGCCTTCTTCTTCTTTTGGTTTTCTCTTTTGTTCATTAAATGTTTTTGTTTTCTTGGAAGGCATGTATCATAAGGGTGAATAAGAAGCGATTTTGGTGGGAAAGATCATTGAACGGAGTACTCAGAACCGTCAAAGGTACTCAATTAATCAATCTCACATCTTATGTTTTATTTAGTCAATTCAGTTAAGTTCAAATCGTGCGAAAGAATACGGCCTAAGTTTCACTATACATGTAGTTTTAAGAAGCTGCAAAATGACTGGCAACCTGGTGGAAGTGTCGGGAACTGCGGTACCAGGGGTGTTCATGAGAGCCGCCGGCAGGGCGAGGAGGACATTGACGTTGGAGTACATTCACTACGGACAATGCTCCAGTTTCTTGTACGGACCGGACCTCAAACAGTTTCAGAAAAAGGAACCAGCACCACCACTTCCCGTGGCGGCAGCCACCAATGCTGTACCCGACGACAACATGCGCGATATCGCGTACCCGATACGCAGTGTATTCAACACAGGTTTACTTCCAGCAGGTTGTCATGGAAACCTTCAATGGAGATGATCGAAGTCACCCTCCAGCTTACATACTATGATGGAAACTACAATTCTTGTAATATGATGTGATTCTAGTCCGAGAAAAGTAACAGGTTTTGCTTGCCAGTTCGCAGTTTTTCGTGCTTCAGTCTTTAACATAGTATAGCATCACGAACTTGCGAAGGCGCACTTATCTGTTTCATCAAGAACTTGCACAAACCGAGGGCAGAAAAACAACCTATTAACAGGGTTTCTGGTTGTGGTTTAAGGATTAGGTTTTGTTTGCCAATTGGCAGTTTTTCATGCTTCAATTGGTACAATGAAAGTCTTTTAACAGTAAAACAAACATCAAGAACTTGCAATGGACTTACTTTCTTGTTTCGTGTCAGAAATAGAAAGGCTGTAGAACTCAGCCAAATACTCCAAAGCTTCTGTATTGCTGCAACACACTTTCCATAACGATGAAACCTCCCCCTTAGATAGTGTTCCCCATTCCTCGCAATGGTCAAGAAACTCGAGCAGTTTCTGGTAGAATGAGTCGTAGTTCATCAGAAGAAAGGGAACCGGAAGCTTGGATCCTATCCTTTCGAGTTGAACCAAAGCCATGATCTCAAACATCTCATCTAGGGTTCCTATCCCGCCTGGAAGCGCTATCACTGCTGTTCTATCAGAACTGCTAGCTCTAACGACAGCATCCACCAAACCGTGTTTTCTTGCAGAAAAGAACCTGAATCCAGTTTAGATTGACCATACATCAATCTACTTGTCTTGCAACAAATACATTAACAACTTGCAATACGTTGTTAACAACATATGAAACTAACCTGCAAGTATGATAGGATTCCGAAGGCAAGTAGGGATGAAAGTTAGAAGCTGTCCATTCTCCGGCTTCTTTACCGATCTTAAAACCACCTACTGGTTTCTCGGCTTTCAGAGCACCTTTAGTGGCAGCATCCATGAGGCCGGGTCCAGCTCCGGACCATGTTGTGCAATCTAACAGGCCTGCGATCTACGTACAAATGGTCAATCTCAAAGGAAACATCAATCATTTGACCTAATGCTATACATATATGCATTTGTTTTCCTAGACCATAAACTATAAACCGGCAATATGATGAGGGGACAGGGTTACCGACTTACCTCTCTCCCTAAGTTGAAAGTATGAGCGTAATGAGGATGGCTCGGTCCTATCCTCGACGAACCTAAGTACACGACACCTCTGCCAAGCCTGTGTATGAGCTTGTAGCATTCCTTAATTTCCTTCTTCACCTGAATGCACAAGGAAAGTGTACAGCATCACAGAATTAGCAAACGAAAGCTATAGTTCATGTTGCAAATGTTTCAACCGTTGAGTCTTCATAATTCATTAACAACTAGAACTTCCAATGTAGCAATCGTTGCAAACACAATTGCAAGCCACAACCATAATTTATGATCGAATAATCCATGCAAACACGAGCGCATATACAGGAAACAGTCATGACTACAATGTACCCACGGATAATCCTAAACAGTTGCAACTTACAACTGCAATGTATCCTCGGATAATCCTCTTAAACACTACAAATACTGGAAACAGTTGCAACTTACTACTAGGATGTACCCTCGGATAATTCTCCTAAACACGATTAGGAATGCCGGTGACATTCACAACTTAAAACTACAATATATGCAGGAATCAGTCATAGCTTACTAGTACAACATCTTCTCGATCAATCCTCGAAAACAGTTACAATACAGAAACTTCACGAGCCCAATTTTCAGAGCGATCCCTGCCCAATTTTCAGAGCGATCCCATCAAGAAGAGGCTTAATAACAATCTAGCAGCTTTGACAGAACTACCAAAAGGGCATAATTCAAGAATCAACTTGAAATTAATACAATTGGGAACATTTTCTCTTCTTAGAACCAGAGGGAAAAAATCACATGAAAAACAAATGGTACCTCATTTGGGCTTGCTCTTTCTTCAAAATCAGAGAAGTCAGATTTGCAGCAAATGAAGAGCCTTTTGTGCTCCTTCGCATTTATTGAGCTCCACCCTTTCAATTTCTGATCACGAAGAACGGCATTTTGAGTTCTAAGATGAAGAACGGAGGAATGATAACCTGTTGGTATTGTGGTGTATGAGGAAAAACTCATTGGGATTACGAATTTGCAATCGGAATTAGCAAGAAACGATGTTTTTGCATCAAATGGTTCGCCAATTAGAATATTCTTACATTTTTCGCGATGAAACATAAAAAAGTTAACTAAGAAGCCCAATGACTCGGGAGGTCCATGCTCCAATTCAACGTCAATCTTGGGTTGCGCCAAATCTGTGTTTTGGACTTCAAAATTATATCCTCGTGTTAATGATTCGGAGTATATTAGAATTATAAATTGTCGTAAATTTTACTTACATTGTATAGATGTCATTATAAGAAACTAAACACGCTTGATGTTAGCTTCGTTTGTTTTATTTATTGAAATTTCGGTTAAATTTTTTGTTTTTATGATCGTGAAGTTTTCGGATGTAGAAAAGTGATTTTCAATAAAAAAAAACTGGTGAAACAAATGGAAGGTTAAACCTTCTGCACTTGACAACTAGCAAGTCATCCAGCCTCAACCCTCTAATAAGTCATCCACCCCAAGCACCCTAACAAGTCATTCACTCGATCCTTTAACAAGTGATCCAACCTTATACTGCTGGCGAATTCACCAGTTTTAGCAGTGCGATGTCTTTCACTAATAGTATTCCCACCGCCCTTCCGCTCCATTAATTAGTTATTTTCATCGAAAATTTCTACGATAAAGCATTGCTATTTTTCCCCATTGGATCAATAAAAAATGTTTAAAAAATAAATTATTTTTATTAAATTCATGAAATATAAACCGTATAAAAAGTGATATGAACATATTGCAAAAAGGGTAATTTAATAATTGTCACTCAACAAGTGCTATGTAAATAGTGAAAGTTGTGCATTATATCACGATTTGCCCCGTAGTTAATTAACTATTGATTCATAATATTTGGTGTTTGTGTAGGGGACATGATACCCTTTTTGTTTCTTTGTTCAAAATCATAATTTTTCAATTTTCATCTTGACTAATTTTTTTACCTTTTAAAGGTTATTAGTTTTGCAATAGAAAATCAAGCCAAAAGTATCAAGTGGGGGCAACATCAAATCATTAGGCACAATTAATTAATTTGGACAAGTATATCTTTTATTGGAAGAATTCTTACACATAATTTTTTGGAAAAAGTGCGTTTTTAAGTGCAAAAATGATCTTAAAATTTTTGAAAGTGCAAAAATAACCCTGAAAATCATTGACCAAAATGTCAACTCTGTTAAAACTTTTTAAAAAACAAAAATGGAAAAGACACTATTACCCTTGGATTTTAACAAAACAACAACAATACCTCTCTCTCTTTCCTTTCTCTCTCCTACTCCCATCTGATTCCTCTCTCCCCTGTTCCCTTCTCCGATTTCGATTTCATCTGCCCCCATATTTGACTCCCCTCTCAGCTGCAACTCGGCGATGGTGCGGTGGGATGACCTGGAGACGACGTCGGTACGATGGCTTGAAGAAGAAAGGATGAGACCTCAGAGCGACGACGATTGGTAGAAATAGGGGTGGGAGAGGTCGACAGTGGAGGCGATGTTCACCGGGGGGAGAGGTGGTGGAGAATTCTTGGCGGAAGAGAGGTGGTGGATTTGCGTGGGATTTATGGCGGCAGCGGCAGGTTAGTGGCGAGGGAGAGGTGGTGGGCAGAACTAGGGTTTGGTGATATGGATGGGCGATAGGGGTAGGGAGCGGTGGGGAGAGGGATTTGAGTGGATGGCGAAAGTTGTAATGGCGGAGCTGTGGTGAGGAGAAACAGGTGGTGGTGGTGGGAGGCGGTAATGGACCGTGGCTAGGGTTTTTGGGCAGCAGGGCTAGGTTCTGAGCGACGAAACGGTGGCTAAGGGAGGCTGAGGTTGAGCTGGGGCACAAGTGGTAGGGGGTGGAGGTAGTGGCTAGGGTTTCCGGGAATGAACACATCGACAGTGCCGCCGAAAATGACGAGGTCAGCAAGAGGACTTTCTCTGGGATGATGGGTTTGTGAAGGATTCTGATCCCGGCATCTGTGCGTCATTGGAGAAGATGATAATTTGATTGAGATGAGGGTTGAGGGCGGCGGGGTAGGGTTGAGGGCAGGGGAGGCTAGCGGTGGGGCTGGGCTAGGTTTCTGGGCAGGGCTGTTATTCCGGCGGTAGCGGGGGTAGGGTTTAGGACGAGGGAGGCTAGTGGTGGGCTAGGTTTCTGGTCACGGACGGCGGAACGGTAGTGAGGGGGCTGGGGTTGAGCAGGGGGACCAGTGGTGGAGGGGAGAGGTAGTGGCTAGGGGTTTCGGGCAGCAGAGGTGGTGGTGGGAGCAGGTGGCGGTGGATCAGCACTAGTTAGTGGGCAGAGGTCAGGCAGCAAAGCGATGGAGGTCTAGCAGTGAAACGACAGAGAAGCGATGGTGGTGACAGCTTGGGAATAGGGTGTGAAGTTGGAGAAGAAGAGACTTATAGGGTATAATGGTCCTTAAATATTTAGTTATAAGTTTAGGGGTATTTTTGTCTTTTCTCTTTAGGGTAATGTCTGAATTGCATTGGTCAATGCCTGAACAGTGTAAATTGGGTAAAATTGCACATTTTAACAATCTTATAGGGTTATTCTTGCACTTTCAGATTTTACAAGGTCATTCCTACACTTTCTCAATCTTATAGGGTCATTTTTGCACTTTTCCCTAAAAAAATCAGGGGTCGAAAGTGGACGATCGTGATAGTTAAGGGATCATCGAAGTCATTTGCTCTATA
>JAULKJ010000011.1:9089944-9100186 GCA_032355405.1 Rubia balearica | reverse complement strand
TAAAATCTGAAAGTGCAAAATCAACCCTATGTTTTGATCAAAAGTGCCAATTTAACCGGAAATGACCATTACACCCCCTTTGAGGAAAAAAGTAAATTTCAGAAAATATAAAAAGACGAAATCACCCTCCTGGTCAACGCCGGTCAATCGGGGAAGCGTGCAGGATGGGGCTCTGCGGGCCACCTCGGGAAACGTACGGGACACCTCGGGACGAGTGACGGACTGTGCCTCGGGAAGCGTGTTGCGGACACCTCGGGAAGCATGCCAGATGGGGGCACCTCGGGAAACGTGCGGGGCAGGGGACACCTCGGGATGCGTGCCGGATGGGGAATCTGCGGGCCCACCCCGGGATGCGTGCCGGACGGGGACTGTGGGACACCTCAGGAAACGTGCTGGGCGGGACACCTCGGGATGCATGCTGGATGGGGTCTTTGCGGGTCCACCTCAGGATGCATGTCGGACGGGGGACTCTGCGGGACACCTCGGGACGATTAAAGTTATTAATGGTCAAATATGATTTGAGAAAGTTGACAAAAAAATATGTCATTACTTCTGGGACGGAGGGAGTAGCTAGTAGCACATGTTTAGGACCTAAAATGTGAATGTTGAGTTTGTTATTTTATTTTATAAAAATGGCAAAAAATGGTCTTTCTTGAGTAAGTTGAGAAAGAGGTGTAAAAGTGCAATGTATGGGACAAAATCGTGACATAGATTTATTTTCATACCTAACCTTAAATTAGTCGCATGCATTACCTTAATTAAGTGACTTAGTCGTAGAAGTGTTCCGAGTAAGGATACAATCACCAGTTAATTCATATATAAGGTTTCATTTGCAAATAGTTCCTTACTTTGATCATATGGAGTTTCTCAAGTGCAAGTCCAACAGATACTCCAAAAAAATTTCTAAAATGGAGATTTAAATTTCATTATCTCCATAATATTTTTGGTCATCTCCAAGATTTACTCCATTTTGCATATCTTGCATTTATTAACACCAATATTAATAATGTTTTTATTTTATTTTCTACCTTTTTTGTCCCGAACAATACCTTATTAATGGTGGTTCATTAATCTTTTTGCCTTATTAATTTGGTTTTGGCATTTAATTAATGTGATTAGCATTTAATTTTCAATCCTTCAAATTTGGTTTCTCTCTCTACAGATATGGAGGATGAGTTTCTCTCACTACCCCAAGTCTTTATTTTGGAGAGTCATCTGGAGTAGCTGCTGGAGCTAAAAGTTAGTAAAATCTCCATTTTTGGGCAAATTCTACAACATAGAGTAGCTGTTGAACTTGCTCTAAGCATAGTCTCTTTTCATTTTTTCGACTTTCATTCAAAAAAAAGTTTCTTCTAATTCATTAGAGAAAACATGATCTTATATATTAAAAAAATACTTTATCAACCACCAATGTGAGAAAATCAAACGCATTTCCTCATGTGCTATTAATCATCGTATAAAAGTGGACAGAAAGGGTCTCGCAAACGTGGATAGAAAGGGGTCAAAAGCCTATTAGTGGGAATATATGTTCACTGGGCCGATCAGACCAACCTTGGGCTCTGATACCATGTAAGATTCATGTGGTTCTACCATAAAACCAATTGGTACTATATAGAGGTGATCCATTATCTTCTTATATATTAAAGAAATACTTTGTCAACCACCAATGTGAGACATTCAAACAAAAAATGAATTGTTTTGGCTCTTTTTTTCATCTAAGGAAAGAGGATACTATGGCAATGACGAAGAACCATTATTCATGGTAAATCTTTATAAATTTTGTATTTTTTTGTTTTTCTCTCTTTTGTTTATCAATGTTTTGGTTTCTTGGAAGTCATGTATCATAAGGGTGGCTTATGAAAGAAGAGGGTGGCAAAGATCAGTGAACAAAACACTTAGAAGTATTCAAGGTACTCAACTAGTCAATATCCCATCATATATTTCATAGTTGTTAGTATTAGGAATGCGTTTGGTAAATCTGTGCCAATTTCTGTTTAAATATGCGTTCTGCTTATGAAATAAATTGTTTATCAAACACAGAAAGAAATGTAGCTTATACAAGCAACTTATAAATCCTGTCCAATACATCTTTAAGGCATGTTCTAGTTTATTTGTATTTAGTTTAGTTCAATTCATCACTGTAAAATTTTGAATTAATGCTAATTAGCTTTGTTTGGTTTTATTATTCTCATTTTTCGCTGTGTTTAAGTTTGGTTCAATTCGATGTAGTTCAGCAAGTAATCAGTTCGGAAGAACAGAGCCTAATTCTTTTCAGTACTAGTTCAAAAAGAATATGTCTAAGATCTCGTTCTTTTCAACTTAATTTTAGTTCGGCTAACTTTAATTCGATTGCTATTTTATGTTTACTTATATTTTGATCAGTTCAATTCAGTTAAGTTTAAATTAGACAGAATGACCAAATTTTCATTTGAGGAAAAATGATGTGTGTATGGATGTTAGAAGTTGCACATTGGATGGTGATGAACAACTGATGGAAATTTCGGGATTTGTGAGACCAAGATTGCTGATGAGAGCCGTAGGAAAGTTGAGAAAGAAACTGAAAATGGTATGGTTTTAGTCCGGGCAATGCTCCGGTTATATGTACGGTCCCGATCGCAGCCAATTTCCACCACCTCAGGTGGTGGCTGCCAGTATTGCACCCAATGTTAGGTGGCCTATTCGCGGTGGATATTATGGTGCAACAAGCCCTCCGTCGTACTATTATAGGAGTGCAAATTCGTATCATATGATGTAATTTTGTATAGTTCAGTGACGAGTTAAGAACGAAAATCGAGGCCGGGAGATAATAAAACACCCCACTCACCCTATCAATCGAGGTCAGGATGTAGTAAAATATTCCTCACCCAAGTAGGATTTCTGATGCTAGTGTGTTCGATAGAATTTATGAATCATTTTATAAAGATTTCGTGAAATTTAAATAAAAGTTGTGCAGACGTTTTTTATTGATTAATATTTGATGAGAAATTAGGAACTGGTTTAGGTTGTTATTTGACAAGGTCAGATGATTGAAGCTTCTAAAACCAACGTCCACGACAAGGCAAACCAAACCACTAACAAATGCAGGTTGAAAAATCTTCAGAATTCGGTATAACGAATGATTTTAAAGCCCCAATTTTTCCACTTTCAACATCCAATCACAAACCATTCCATTATAGATGAGATTAGAATATGATTATTTCATCCGTTTTTCTACGTATATATATATATATAAATATTTGTATATTGAAATTTTTTTGGCAAGATTCGTTTTATTTTATTCACTTATTCTATTATTTACTTTTTGTAAATTCAATTTCATCCACTTATTTTTTTCCACATAAATCTAAGTAATAGTTAAAGTTACAGGGAAATATACAAAGGAACAGAGCAAACTTCCGAATTAATAATAGGTATTCTCCTCTTTCCTTCAACAGTGTCATACATTTTAATTTTATTCTTAAAATAATCATACGTATTACATGAAGTCTTGTTTAAAACTGACTAATTATTAAATGGGGTTATTTTTATAATTGATGTAACTAAGAATATAATTTTTTTAAGAACTTCGAAGTTAACTTGATGTTTGTTTTTATCTATTGCAATGAGATGCCCATAATTTTTTAAAAATTAAACGTATCGCAATGTATTGATAATTATAACTCAACATTAAAAGTTATTGAAATAGAGTTTTCATAATTGGTCGAACCATTAGTCGGTCTAACATAATACTTTCTTTATTTTTTTAATATACCAACAACTATTTTATTTATTAATTATTTTATTCACCTTACCTAATTTTCTTCGAGTCCGTCTTTTGAGAGACGATTTTTACATTAGTTATGGAAAAATCAAAGTTTAAACTGCAAATTAGAAGAAAAAAAATCAAAAATAAAATTTTCGAGTTGCATTAATCGGGTCATAAGCTTATAATTATTATACATTGCATAATAAATTTCTAATATTACAACTAAACCATTTTAGGTTCTTATGATTCTAATTCAACACCATTTTTTCATATGCACATGAAAAATAATATTTCCCAACACTTTACCATTTTGTTCACACATTTGTACTATTATTAAAAAAAATCGATTTAATTTATGAGATGCCAATGTTAGAAAAACGTGAGAGCATAATTTTTCTATGTTTGACCTCGTGTTTCCTTATCAAAACAAAGCTGAAAATTAGGCCCAGATACTGACAGAACTGAATAAAATAATAATAATAATTCTGTTTTTCTCGTGGGAAATGACGAATGAGGCGGGTCATATGCCCTTTCCCCAGGTTTGTCCTATTCACCACTCCAAAAAAATAAATAAAATTAGTACTACTATTTTGATTTTTCTAACAAGAGGAAAAATATTACATTAGGAGGAGTTGATGGAAAATATGAAAATACTTTGAAATTAGGTAGTTACCATACTCCATGGGCTGAATTCCCTTCCACGATGGAATCCTTTTCAATTTTAACGGGTCGGGACGGACAAAAATATGAAAAGCATTACTCCATCAGTTCATCGAAATTTATCGGACAGCCGCACTGACTCACCCCTGTTTAGTTCCGTCACTGATTATACCCTTCATATTCCTTGTATATGACATCATAAATTTATGTGTTTAGATTTATGTGAATAAAATAAGTTGATGAAATTGAGCTTATAAAGTAAAAAGTAGAATAACTAGATAAAATTGAAGAAATTTTACCAAAAAAATAAAGTGTACCAATATTTAAAAAAATCCATAATGGAAAGTGAACTATATATAGGAATAAAGGGAATACTAATATTTTTATTTTATCTTAACTTTACTTTAGTGTAGTTATTTTTTATTTGATGAAATTTGGTTCAATTTAATTATATTACTATTACTTTGCACCACAATTATTTTTAGTTTACTTTAACTTATAATTAAAATGGATTGATAAAAAAACTCAACACATTTTACTAAAACTTATCTAAATTTCCTCTCAATATAAATTAGTTTAATTTATCTCAACTTAAATAAGCTTAATTCAATTTTTTTAATATTAGTAATTTCAGTTTGAATCAGTAGAACTCATTTTGATAATTTAAGTTTTTTTTTTCTTCTGAAAACAGATAACTTAAGTTTAGGTCCATCCAATACACCCTAACAAACCATCGAGCACCACCAACCAAACCATAGGTGCAGATCAAAATAGATTTAGCTCATTTTTGTCAACAACTTTATCTTTAATGCCATCTACTGCCCAATTTGAATGTTAGCTAGAAAACCAATTTAAAGGTTAACTAGTAAAGGCAATGTTATTTTTGAAGCTAAGAGCACTTCATTTTGAATCCAAAATTTTAGTTTAATTTGCTAAAATTTACTCTAGCTCATTTAAGAAAGAGCCCGTCTCTTGAAAGACGATTTTTCCATAAGTCATGGGAAGACCAAGGTTTAAAGTGTAAATTAGAAGAAATCAAAATAAAATTTTTGGCTTGCATGAATCGGGGTTTAATTAGAATAATAAAAGGTTAGAGGTTTTAGTTGCAATATTAAAATTTTATTATGAAACATGTAGAAGTTATAAAGTTTATAACCTGATTCATGCAACCCAAAAATTATATCTTCTTCTAATTTACACTTTAAATCTTGGTCTTTCCATGACTTATGGAAAGACCGTCTTTCAAGAGACGCACTCTTTTTATAATCTTATTTCAATTAATTTCATTTCCATTTAATAAAAGTGAGCTCATTAAAACTATTGAACATGCCATCCACACGCGGACAATAAATCGTAATTGATTAAGACCCAATTTTTTTGGAGATTATTTGGATTCATTGGATATGATCGGATCTGATTTGAACTGAACTAAGCTAAATTGAAATGTAGATTATTTCTGGAGAACATGACCTAACAACTCGAGGAATGCGAACAAACTTATACTATATCTATAATATCTAGGTTATCGGAAAATTTTATAGGTTAACAAATGTTACTATATGTTAAGGTGTTAGTCAAATCATATTCTGTCACGTGTTTCAAAAATCACTTATTTCTCTAAAAAGACCCCTTACTTCACTAAATATACAATTTGTAGAATACGTGACAGAATTTGATTAGGTCAACAACTAAACATATAATATTTGCTAACACGTGGTACGTTGGGAATTGGGATTAGTAAAGTAAAGCATTTAATTAATGGTATTTTAAAGGAAACGCAAAGCAAGAACAAGAATGTTTAGAAGTAAAACCCAAGTTTCCTCATCCCCAAATCCGACGCAAACACAATCTAATGTTTCAGTTTCGTTCAGTCTATTCCAGTCAAAGTTCAGTTCTTTCCAATAAAATATTCATTTTCAAAAAAATAAATAAAAAACACATAATTGCGGGAAGAAGAAGAAGAAGATGAAGAAGAAGAAGAACGCGACATTGAAGCTCAGAATTCTCCTCTCCATCTTCGCTCTCAACTCCATCACGCTGTATCTCTACTTCTTCTCCCGCCCGGATTATCTCCGGCGCCGGAATGGGGCCCACTTCGCCGGTGTTCTTAAGCCGTGGCCGAATCTTCCGTCGTTTTTCCCTTGGGAGGAGATCAAGGAGGTCCCTTTTGGTTCTTGCGAGGCGTACTTCGGAAATGGGTTCACTCGCCGCGTCGATGCGCTGAAAAAGGGCTTGCCGGGGTCTCGCCGGAAAATGGGTCCCTCCGCCGGAGGGGGGTGGTTCCGATGCTTCTACAGTGAGACTCTGCAGAGTTCGGTTTGTGAGGGCGGCGGGATTAGGATGAATGTGGGCCGGATACGGATGTCCCGCGGCGGGGAGGAGCTGCCGGCGGTGATCGGGAGGGCGGAGGAGGAGGAGCTGCCGGAGTTTGAGGACGGAGCTTTTGAGATTGAGGTTGTCGGAAAAGTGGGGATTGGGAATGGGAAGAAGCTTGTGGATGATGATTTTCTTGATCGTTATGTGCCTAATGGAGTCGTTGATACGCATACAATGCGTGGGTTGATCGATTCGATTCGATTGGTTGGCTCCGATGAGTTTCGATGCGATCAGGTTAGGACTTTTTCGTGTTTTGGGATGTTCAAGTCTTGATTTTTGTACTAATTTCTTGATGAAATGCTGTTTATATGATGTTGGTTATTAATTTCCTGATGGAAAACTATGAAGGTTTCTTGTCCTTGAAATGTTTTAGACATCTTGTAGTTCTCTTATGGTTTCTGATTTGCATTTGTTTGGAACAAATCTTAGTGTAAAATGCTCGATTTGGAGGGTTCTTGTCTGAAATTTTGGTGGTGAAAAATTGTGCAAATCTGATTTGTAAGGTAAGTTGTTGTTGTGATCTAGAGTGTATTGTTGAAAAGAAGGTTTTGCTTCTGTGTATGATTGAGTTGTCGTGATTTTTGTTCAGACAATTTGGGTTCTGATAGTAGTTCTATGTTGTTTTATGTCAGTGGATTGAGGAGCCGACGCTTCTGGTTACGCGTTTTGAGTATGCAAACCTCTTCCACACTTTCACAGATTGGTATAGCGCGTATGTGGCTTCGAGAGTTACTGGATTGCCTAATCGACCTCATTTAGTTTTCGTGGATGGGCATTGTAAGGTTAGCACGATCACTGATCAGTTTTCAAGTTTGTCTTTTCATTCGTTGTTTTCAGTCTGATGCATTTTGTTCATGAAGCCGTGTATCTGCAACTGCGTTGTCATTACACTGTTTGAGGATCATACTGTCTGTAGAAGTGAATTCCCCTTGAGTTAGAACTTATAATAATGACTGATCCCTAATCTAATCAGTAATCACTAGAATTTTCTATTCTGAGTTTCTGACACTGTCATCGTTGATTACTCTCTTTGCACTGTCTGATTTCTTCGCATTTCATGAAAAATGACAGACTCAACTGGAAGAGACATGGAATGCCTTGTTTTCGAGCCTGAGATACGCGAAGAGCTTCAACGGTTCTGTCTGTTTCCGCCACGCCATTCTCGCGCCATTAGGCTACGAAACAGCATTGTTCAAAGGCCTAACTGAAGACATCGACTGTGATGGAGCTTCAGCCGATGAGCTAAGACAAAACCCCGATGATCACAGAACCGCGCGATTATCAGAGTTTGGGGAGATGATCAAAGCAGCATTTGATCTCCCAGTCATCACAGATCATGTTTCAAACCCCCTCATCAACATCCTCTTTGTGCGACGCGAGGATTACTTAGCTCACCCGAGACACGGAGGAAAGGTGCAATCCCGGCTCACCAACGAGGAGGAAGTCTTCGATTCCTTAAAAAACATGGTTGCATCTTCAGACAACTTTACATGCGAGTTGAACATCACGAACGGGTTATTCGCGCACATGTCCATGAAAGAGCAGATTCGAGCTATCTCGGGCGCTTCAGTCATCTCTGGCGCCCACGGGGCGGGTCTGACTCACATCATCTCGGCCGTGCCAGGGACGGTGGTGTTGGAGGTCGTGAGCAGTGAGTACCGGAGGCCACACTTCGCGTTGATCGCGAAATGGCGAGATTTGGAGTACCATCCTATTTATTTGGATGGATCAACGGCGAATCCTCTTGTGGTGATTGAGAAACTCAAGAGCATTCTGAGAAACCTTGGATGTTGAGGTTTTTCTTAGGTTTCTGACAGGAGAATTAACATCTTAACAGCTTTAGCCATTGTTTTAGGACCAAGAACTGATGATGATGGATTATAAATATTGATCATCAATATGAATATGAATAGAGAGAATCTGAGTGGGTTCCACGGAACAAGATGATCCCTTGTATGATATCAGAGAACATATCCCATAACCTATAACTATAAGATCCGTGCAATGTATATGTGATTTCATGTCACATGCAATTTCTCTGCTTCCTCATTCAACTAAATTTTACAGCATCTTTTTCACGATCTCAGAAAAAAGAAGAAAAAAAACTCCAACTACATATAATTGTTGTGCACTAAAGTTAATGTATTAGAAAATTTATTACAATAAATTCAACAATCATACATATAGGAGAAATGTTTTTATGACCATCTAAATATTTCAATCTTTCTAGTTAGACCATTGAATTTGTCTTCACCCACCTTTGACCATCAAACTTTCAAAGCAGAAGAGTTAAAACCATTATGTCAAGTCTATCTGTTGAAACTTATTTCCTTCCCGTCAAAACTTATCTCAATATTGTTAAACCTGTGTGAAAAAGTTAGGGGCGAAATTGTCTTTTCATCATTTTAATGTTTCATGAACTGAAGCCACGAAACTATTTCAATCATTTTACTTTCGTTACTTAATTCTTTTCGACCATTTTTGACCATCAAACTAGATGGTGAAGTACGTCAACTCCCCTTGCCTTGCTTCTGTCTGTTAAATTAGCTAAGTTCAGTTCAAGTGCAATTTAAATAACATTTACGACAACATTTTAATTTTTTTGACAAATTAAATCAGTTCAATAAAGAGTTATCATCACTACATTCAACAACACAAAAATCTAATTCTCAATTTTATTTTCATAAGTTATAACGTCAACATGCGTCTAGAATAGAGTTTGGAACCGGTTCTTTTTATCTAATTTTAGCTAAACTGTATTAAACTATGTAAAATTTATATAAATTTAAATGAAATAAAATTAAATATATGTACTACCTCCGTTTCGTTGGATGTGACATTATAGCCTTAGTTCCTTGGATTTAGCTGAATGAAACATGTGCATGAAATTGAATTTAAAAAGAAAAAAATAGAATGAGTGGATAAAATTGAAAGAACCTTGTCATAAAAAGAAAGTGTGTCAAATTTACAATAAAAAAAGTGTGTCACATCCAATGAAACGGGGGAAATACATTCTAATACTAACATAATTTATAAATATAAGTAAGGTAAGTTGTATGTATCCTGGGTAGTATGAGCTTGTGCACAATCTCACATTTAAGAATGCACATCCATACAATATGAAATAGTAAAAATGAACAGTAAAAATGAAAAATAAACATTTAAAAATGCACATCCATACACTGAAAATTAAAAATGAACAGTAATTATGAACAGTAATTAAAACATTGAAATAACAAATAAAATAATCAAAACTGAAAATAATACCTTTAATTGATTTAAATTTAATACAATTGAAGGTTTGGGTTCATAATCCTCATCTATGAAACTGATTAAACTGTGGTAGGTTCTTTCAGAGTTTAGAGTGTGGAGGTTTGTAAGAGAGTACTACAAAAGCTGTTTTATATTTATCCTTTTCATCTATTTGAATTTGCCAATATCCTGATTTTAAATCGAATTTT
>JAULKJ010000011.1:9070825-9081691 GCA_032355405.1 Rubia balearica | reverse complement strand
TTTTTCTTTAGTTTATCTGCACTTTATGTTCTCTTCAGTTTATCTGCACTTTGTTGGATTCCATATCTCTTTTGACTCTATACATGTGGGCACCTGATATCTATGAGAGTTCACTCATTCTAGTTACAACATTTCTTTCTATTGCGCCTAACAAATATTTCATGGGTTTTTATTTATGGTTCTAATGCAGCTGCATTGTAACAAACCATCAGTAAAAAATTGAATTAATATTATTTAGTTTAGTTTTGATATCTCCTTCTTATTATCTGCTACTCCCTCTATCCCTCTATACGGGTCTTACTTCACTATTCATTAATAAAGTCGGTGTTGTTTTGATTGTAAACATTTACAGCTACATAGTGTGAAAAATATCATGTGAGATATTACTACATTCATTACACATATTTGTAGAATATCTTTTTTTTTTATAATTTGTTGTCATACATAATTTAACATATTAAAATTATAAAATCATCATTGAACAGTGAAGAAATGGGAAGTAAGACACGATTGGAGGGATGGGGATCATATGAAATATGCATTTGCAGCAACAAGAATGGCGAAACTGCTCAGAATGGTGTTTGCAGCCACAATACACTGTGCATTTGGCGCCGGAGTTGGAGTTGCTGGACTCGCAGCCCCGATACCGGCCTCTGTTCTTGCTGCTACTGGCGGTAGAGGTGGCTCCACCACATCGCTCTCATTCAGGACCGGACTTGGAGCCTCGGCTGGTGGCACGCTATTCATTAAGGGAATCAGCGCGCCAGGTGGAGATGGGAACATGTATGCTGGTCTATCCTTGTACGTAAGACACCGGTTCTCTGACAAGTATCAGAATGATTTCAGAATATAGAGAGATGAACTTTGCAGATGCATTAGAATGTTGCAGACATTCTTACTTCTGAGTCTTGAAGAAGTTAAGGGAAATGGTGTGATTACTCCCTCGACGCCAGGTTGAGAGGTGTACGAGTTGATCTCCACGTAGGGATCCGCGAAGAAGTCGTATGCTTGAGATACATGTTCTGGAAGAGCTGCACATACACAGGCACGCCGAGTGCCTGAAACTTCGCAGCTACTTCTGTTGTTCCGGTTAAGATAGAAGCATCGTCAACAGGAAAGATAGTTCGTTTAATTACGACAACAGCGTCGGAAAACTTCTTTATCTCCGATATGGTTGTGTTCGTGACGTCGCTGATAGCTTCATCCACCATGTAAACAAGCTTGTAGTTGCTGGTTTTTCTGATTCTGATCTCCTTGAGAACTGCACTATCGTTTGATTGAATGTATACTGTTTTCCCTTTCAGGTTATTGTACCCGGATCTATTCAAGGTATCGAGAACTGCTTCAACTACATCAAGTCCCGCACTTTGAGCAAGAAATGCAGCATTCTACATAACAAAAACCAAAAGGTTAGCATATGGATCCATCTTTATTTTTTACGCGTTTGTAACTAACCTCGATGTTTATCGAGACTCCAGAGGCAGAAGATGCATTCTTCACAATGTCTAGAAATTGAGACAGCTGCACAATGCTCCCATTACGATTAGCTCTTGGATTCCGGAAGAACTTGTAGGTGCCACGAAATGGACTGTACATTGTAGCTGCAATGAGAAACCGGCACTCGTGGTTAACAAAAACTTGTCTGAAAAATGGATGCAGATGTGATCAAGAACTGACACCTACGGTGTAAGGTTTGAATCTGTGTCCAAGTCAGATTGAACGCGAATGTCCCACCCTGAATTCCAAGTTCTGGAACATTCCTTGATGAAGGGTGATTCAGAAGCATCTACTCTGTCCAGGAGGTTTATAGACCCCATGCAAAAAGGAACTCCATCTTCAGACATTTGAACCGGGCAGTCGATGATGTCCACGCCATCTTCAATGGCTTGGTTATACGCGTTGTCTGAGCAGCCAGGATACTTCCCGCTGGAGCCTTCTGATGAGATGATCAGATACTCAGCTGTCAAAAGAAGACAGAGGTTAAGGTTTAAGAAGTAAGAACAAATTCTGCATGAAGAAAGTACTGGTCTTATTTGTGTCTACCTTTTGTTGTGTCATTCTTGCTCATATGAGAGAAGCAATCTGCAATAAGTCAACAATGTATTTAGTTCAGTTCAGTTCAGTTCAGTCCAGCCAAAACTGACCTTAAACCTCACCTATTGGAGCCGAGAGAGTGGAAGGGAAATCAGACAGCAAACCATCAACAGAAAAGCTCCCATTGTCAATATACGAAAGGTATTCTGATACAGGATCAGAACTATAGTCATACGCGAGCCTCGCGTGATTTGCAAACTCCGAGGCATGAATCTCAAGCCCTAGCTTGTGCGCGTCGGAAACCAGAGAATTAGGTGGAAGGAGATACATGTCTGAACCTACCGGTCTTATGTAAGACTTGGGAACCAAAATGCCAGAGGCAAAAGTTTTGATGAATGTTAGGTTCTTCAGAAGAGATCCATAAGTTTGATTAGTTGATGGCTCAATAGCATCCTGCTCGAGAAATCGAAAGATAAGCTTCGTGGGAGGTTTAAATCGCGACGTGATACTTCTGAGGAAATTCAGTTCTGGTGAAGAAATGTAGCTCAGAATACTCCTTCTGGACAGAGAAATAACATAGCTCCTCATGCTCAGATTGTGTTGGCTGAAAAATGCATCATGCTACAAAGGTGGAAAGAACAAGAATCATTGTCCAGTGTTTCTTAATTTCTTCGAAAACGTTGTTCTGTAAGAAGTTATTTACCTGAATATTCAGCCATATTGCATGGGGTTTGATTAGAGATATAACATCATCAACTGTTTGAATATTTTGTGTTCCATCGAACACAGGTGAGCGAACATAATTCCGTTGTCTCACTGCTCAGGATTTACCAGTAGAGCAAGTTATAAGCAGTGGAATGCAACTTTACATAAGAATAAAAAGTGTGGAGTAAATTCTGGAATAGATGGTAAACTTCACAGGTGGTAAATTGGTAGAAGGATCAAACAGGTCGGGTAATATGGAAGAAATATGGGCATTGACACATTTCGATCCATTTTAGCATGGGTCAAAAACTTATCATATAGATAATGGATCATGTAAAAATTTGTTGATCAATTTTTTTTAATCGGGTCAAATATCTCTTAACCCATAAACTTCAACCCACATGGGTCATATGTCAACCCATTCAAAAAAATTAAAAATTAAACCGTATATATATATTTCAAGTTTACTTTCAAATTCAAAGATAAGAACAGGGGATTATTTATATTTTTTAAAATTTATTTTAACTCTTTTTTAGAAATCTCAACCTGCGGGTTAAGGGGGGAAAAGTGAATAAATTTGTGAGTTGAGAAAAGTGGGTAAACACTAAACTCGTGGGTTTGTTTTTATATTATAGAATACGCTGCTAATTCATTCCCCAATCCACACAATTTGTATTTTAAAATTACCAATTGGACTCGCTACCCATCTTATCCACAACCAGTTCTACCCATAATCAAGTGACTAAAAAATATAGAAAACCTAATTTACTCCAAAGCTACATGTTCACCATGCCATCAAAGTAAGCTTACTTGTGACGAATTGCAGATCCTTGACGGTGAAATCAACAGTAAAGTGGCCAGAAATAGGTTTTCCATTGACAAAATACGTAGCAGGAGGTGCATCAATAACAATATAAGATGCATTGTCGAGGTTGACATCGGGAAAACATATTCCATTTCCATCTCTTGTGAGCTGCACATCGCACAACAAAACTAAATCCGGTGCGCCAATGTTCTTTGCAAATAGATATGCTTCTTTACTCGAGTCGGGAAATAACCCCGAAAATCCACCTCGAGCTATGACTATAGGAGTGTCTCCTGCCAAACGGCCAGAAAATATAAGTAGAGCTTCATTTTCAAAAGGAGGTACTGAGTAAGATATCACCGCTCGGTTATCATAATTTAAGGGGAATTCACTGCTTACCGTCTAATGTTTGCCATAAGCCGGGGGATTTCTGAGCAAGAATGAACGTGGGTGAATAGCAGAGCAGGACGCAGCAGAAGAGAGAAAATAGTGGATTAAGCTTCCACATTGTACACAAACCCACGTGAAAAGTCATGTTTCTATACCTTGAACAAAGGAGGGGGGAATAGAGAGAATGTTTCGTTATTCATTGTAGAAAGAAATTTTTTGCATGGATTTGTAGAAGGATGAAAAGAAAAATGTGTGGTATTGTTTTGGTCAAGAAGACTCGCACCACCAATTGGGCACTCTGAATTATTATCTTGTACTTACTTTTTGGCACCTTGGTCCATAAGAATCAAACAAAATTGGATTGTTTATTAATACACAGATTACTAATGAATTGAATTGAAAATAAGTGTAGCAACAAATCAGTAATATGGCTAAATTAAATTAAATTTAAGTTACTGAAATCAACTGAACTGAAATATAATTAACTCGTACAAATGAGATTAACGGATTGCTGACATTGTAAACAAAGAATGTTACTTATGTACTACGATCATCAAATAAAAGCGGTCTCAAAAGTACATCGTGGGATCAGTTCCAATCCGAAATGAAACAAGTAAAAACATTAGTACAAACCAAAAGAATGGATCGGATGGGCCGTAGGCAAAATGAATCATCAATCCTTAATCATTTTTCAAAGAGGAAAACCATGAACAACTAATCTCTCTCTACATTCCTAGGATGGAGCTCTCAATCAACGAGATCATTTGAAATATATATTTGCAACATATATAACGCTTGCTTCCGGCTCATGTTACGACATCAGAATGGCAAAACACACGAGGAGAAGGGCGAGACAGGTTGCACCCGAGTTAGCAACAATCGTGCCCTGCCCGCTACCACTTGGCGAGGCAGTTGGGGGCGCAGATGTGGTCCTGTTACTGGGTGAAGGCGGTGGTCTTGTTACGACGGGTGGCAGAGGTGGCTCAACCACGGCGAATTCATCCAGGGACGGAAGTGGAGCCTCAGCTGGCGGCATAGATGACATGGCCGGCAAGAGGGCACCTGGTTGAACTGCGAGCATGTAGGGCGGGAGCTCCTTGTATGCTAAACACTGGTTCTCTGAGAAACATCGAGGAGTTAAACAACATCAGCATCGACATTACGACTAAAGTGTAACCAGTGGAAAGAAATTATGAAGTTCTTACTTCTAAATCTTGAAGAAGTGAAGGGAAATCCAGTGGCCACTCCTTGGACACCTGATAAAGAGAGAAATGTGTTGATCTCCACGTAAGGATCTGACAAGAAGTCAAATGCTTGAGAGACAAACTCATTGCTGAAGACTTGCACATACAGAGGCACGCCAGATCCATCAAACGTGTCGGCTACTTTTGTTACTCCGGTTAAAAATGCTTCACTGGTCGGAAAAATAGAATACTTATATACGACCACGGATGTAGCAAACTCCTTTATATCGGAGATAGTTGCATTTGTGACATCACTGATTCTTTCGTCAACGTTGTAAACGAGCTCGTAGTTACTCGGCTTTCCAATTTTCTTAAGAACTGAACTATCTTGTGACTGAATGTAAACTTTTTTCCCTGGCAGGTTGTTGTAACCAGATGTATTCAATGCATTAAGAACCGCATCCACTACACCTAGTCCTGCGTCTTGCGCGAGGAATGCAGCATGCTGCCATAAAAACCAAAATATTAGGTCGTGTCGAAAAGATGAAACAATGATGCTAATTAATCAACATGCTAACTCATTCATAAAATCACCCGCTGAGACTTCTAAGCCAATTATAAAAATAAATAAACTCATTGTCCCCAATGATCTGTGTGAAATTTCACATTTAGGTTGTTGTCCTCCACTTACTGGGCATAATATCTAACATGCATCAAAAGGCTATGGTATCTTGAAAACACTCATATCTTGAAGGAATACAATCTGAAGTAGTCTTACCCACACAAAAACGCACATTTGTACTGCAGTACTTAACTCTACACATCAAGCCAGACATTCAGAAAACATTGGCATAGTAAAATATCTTCAAAATCTATGACGCAGGTTTCACACCAAAATGCTTACATATGCACCAAAAATGGACACCATAAGAACAAGAAAGAAAATTATGTCACATTTAACATAGTGTCCATGTGTTTTCCATGCTGATACCAAAAGGTAATGTAACAATCCAATTCTGTTTATCTCGAGGCATTAGGAAGATTTATAGAGAAAAACTAACCTCTATACCGATTAAGACTCCAGAGATAGAAGACGCATTTTTAGCAATCTCTAAAAATTCGGACAGTTGTACAATTTTCCCTGCATTTTTTTCCTTTGGATTCCGGTACAGATTATATCTTGCAGCCCATGGATTAGAAATGGCAGCTGCAATGAGAAATTGAATCTCCTTATTAGCCCTTGAAGCAAGGATTCAGATATTAAGGGATAATCACCAGCTATCATTATAAATAAAATTAAACAGGGCCACAACAAGAATGATGCATTGTACTCTTAAGGCATCCAAATCAAGCCACGACCATTAAAGCAAGGCGAGATAATATATAAGGCATAAATCATATGAGGTGATTCAGAATTTGGACATACGTTTTAAACTTTGAATCTGACTCCAAGTCAGATTAAATGGAAATATACCACCCTGAATTCCAAGATTTGGAAGATTCATTGAAACATCAACAAAGCCTGACTGAGCAACCATAGTTCTATCTATAAGGTTGATAGATCCCAAGCAGAAAGGAATGCCATCCTGAGACATTTGTACAGGACAATCGATGACATCCACCCCGTCTGCAATAGCTTGGCTATACGCAATATCAGTGCAACCAGGATATTGTCCACTAGCTCCTTCTGATGAGATAATAAGAAACTTAGCTGCCAAACAAAGGTGGTAAGATAATTGTTAGTTTCTTGACAGTGGAGATGGATACTGCCAATAGGAAACATATGTGAAACTACTCTGATAGACTCTACATGAACGAAGCAAGTGATGGTTTTAGATTCTACCTTTATCAGTTTCATTCTTGCCCATATGAGAGAAGCAGTCTGCAACATAGAAACAAGTTTAACATCAATGACAAATAGCAAAACAGTTAGTAAGTGTCAAATTAAAACGTGCAACATGTAGCCAATGAGAACTTTTAGTTCACACAAAACTGGAAACTGTAAAGTTAATGCCTAAAGGAGCTAGTGTCAATAAAAACATAAAACTTTATATATTAGTCTTTCTAAAGCACGTAGAAATAGTGAAGATGCATTGTCTTTAGTTCGTTCAGAATAGAACAAAGATGAATTTAACTAATTTTGTATCTCACCTATTGCGGCTGAGGGAGTGATTGGAAAGTCAGACAGCACACCATCCACAGAAAAGTTACCATTGTCAACATAAGAAAGGTATTCAGATACAGGGTCATAATTGTAGTCATAAGCAAGAGGCACATCAGATGAAAACTCTGAAGCATGAATTTCAAGGCCTGCTTTGTGAGCATCAGAAACCAAAGAAGTGGGTGGCAGGAGATAGTTATCTGAATCTACAGGTTGAATGTATGATTTGGGAACTAAAATGCCAGAGGCAAACGTTTTGATGAATGTTAGGTTCTTTAGAAGAGAGCCGTAAGACTGGTTAGTTGAGGGCTCAATGACATCCTCTGCGAGAAATTGGAAAATAAGTTTTGTTGGAGGTCTGAAACGTGAGGCTATACTCCTGAGGAAGCCCACTTCTGGTGAAGAAATATAGTTCACAACCGCCTTTCTGGACTGAGCAATGACAAAGCTCCTCATACTCTGATTGTGTTGGCTGTAATATGCATCATGCTACAACAACAAAAATCCAGTTTAATACAGATGCTCAACAAATGAAATGTCGTAAGCAAATTATCTACCTGAATATTCAGCCATAATGCAGGAGGTCGGAGGCCTAGAAGATCATCAACTGACTGAATCTGGTATAGTCCATCAAATCTCTCTGTGCGAGATTGTATATTTTGACTCACTGTCATCCGTACAAAACAGGAAACCATGTCAATTTACACTTTCCCCTACACCAAAACCTAATATGAAAAACAGTGGTGAGAAACTCACAAGTCAGGAGCTTCAACTCCTTAGCTGTGAAATCGACAGTGAAATGACCATCAACAAGCACCCCGTTGACGAGATATTTCTTAGAGGGTCTACTCTTGAACACATTAACAACATCAGAAAAATTGTCAAGCTTGACATCAGGAATGCATACTCCAATGCCATCCTTACTGAGCTGCACATCGCACCAGGTAACCAAATCTGGTACACCGTTATTCAGCGCGAATACAAATGCATTATAACTCGAGTCCGGGAATATCCCCGAAAATCCGCCCCGAGCTATTACTCTCGGTGCATCTCCTGCAAAATTACATCGATTCTTTCATCAGTTCGAGGTAAAATGTGTACTAAATCACACTTCTACCAAACTTAACTAAATCACGAAAAAAAACTATTCAATTAATAAAGTTTGAACAACTATCACTCATCGGTGCGTCTCCTGTAAAATTCCATCGATTTTTTGGTCAATTCAAGTAAAATCTGTACGAAATCAAACTTCTACAAAACTTAACTAAATCACCAAAAAAAAGTAACTAATCAATTAATCGAAGTTCAAACAACTAAACTTAACTAATTCACCACAAATTCTACTACAATCAAACAGGGGAAGAGCAAACTCTTAACAGAGCTGAAAAACTATCTGCTGCTACACATGTATAGAACTGAAAATTTCAAATCCAAGCTTACCGGCGAGCGTCAGCCACGGGCTAGTGGATCGCTGGGCGGCGGCGGGCGGCGGCGAGAGGCAGAGCAGGCAGAAGGCGAGGAGAGAGAAGAGCAGCCGGAGCTTCCACATTGCCGGCGGCGGAGCAGTCGACGGAGTTCCCGAAGCTTCTACCGGAAAATGTGAAGAAGACTTTTCGCTCTCTAGATTTGGGCTTCAGTGCAGCTCCGGGAAGAGGAGAGAGAAAGTGGCGTTCTTCTGTTTCTTCGTGGGAGTTATTTAGAAAAATAAACTTTAAAAATAATAATAATGGGATTGCCAGAGGGAGCAGAGCTGCGAAAAGCAGTGGTGTAGATTTATTACTCTTTGTGCGTTTTTGCAATTGGATTTATAGTTAAGACTGTGTTTAATTAATTGTCGGATTAAGAAAAAATATTGGGGATTAGAGCTGATGGAAATGGCTTGAGCAGAGCCGCCGAGCTGAATTCGAGCCGTGTCTTCAGTTGTGACTACACGTCTATTTTTCAACTCCTCGTATTTATAGATCTAGTATTTTTGTTCAAGAACATTAAGGAAACATTTGATTATATTTAGATTAATTTGTACAACTGGATCCTACAATTGTTTTAGAAAAGTTTTTAATTCTAGTAAGATAGTAGTCACATTTTCATTTTAATATATTTGTAAATGTACTTTGTGGATTTTAGTGCCTAAAATAAGATTGGGAAGTCTCATGAAATGTGGTCTATTCATAAGTTTATTCGTAGGTCACTTTACAAATTTTATTTTTAAAAATTAAATATTATATTGTGTAAGTTAAAACAAGTAATTGTGTTTGTTTAAATGTGAAAATATATAAAATAATAATAGTAGTATAAAAAGTGCATTTTCAAATTTATTAAATTTAGTACTATGTAATTTACAAATGCAGTGTATAAGTAGAAAAATACAATACACTGTCCATAACTTAAGAGTAGGTCACATGGGTTTTTCCCATTTTCTGAAGGAACATTTTGAACTTTTTGCACCTTCTTGTCACTGGAAAGTTCTCAAACGGTGGTGCGGCAGTCGTACTGGAAGTATGATCATGGTGGTATTACAGTTGTCGTGGTTGTGCGGCACAGCGGTCGTGGTGGGAATGGAGACTCAGAGTTGCAGCCTATTATTTTTGTGCCATAGTCCCACGTTAGTTAATGACAGAGTTAGAAATCAATATATAAGATCATGGGTCAAACCTACATGACACCAATTGATTTTATGATAGAACTCATGATTCTAATATGGTATTAGAGTTCAAGGATGGTTCGTGACCCATTTTCATCCACGTTTGCACGATGATTAATATTGTTGCACGTGAAGGGTGTGCTAGAGTCTCACACTGTGTGGTTAACATAGTTAGAACTCAATATTTAAGATCGTGAGTCACCATCCCCTGCATAACAACAATTGATTTTATGATATGAGCCTATGATTCTAATACTTTGGAGCGGATATGAGATTTGGAATAGGAATGATTTTGAAATTTGAATCGGGAAAATAAACCATTTGCCTGAGAAGACAAACCTCCGCGCTTTCTTGAGGAAGATGGGTTGCTTTCTCTTCAGCATCCGCCTTTATTTATTTAGATGTTGAGTCAAAACAAACCTGAGAAAAGTATAGTTTGCTCCCTCCCAGTTCCACCTCGACCGACCTTCTTGTTCTCAGGGGTGTCCCAGAGCAAATCAATTGTTTCTCTCTCCTGTCTAGTACATAAGAGTCATGTAAGTGCCAATTTTACTTTGTTACATGCTAAATATGAAAAGAACGTGGATATTTGGAACTCAACGTTGCTTCAACAACAAAAGTTATCTAAGATGGATGGATGTTTCACTGATTTCAAACAATGTCATTTTGACACATAGCACGTAAGAAGATAAAATCAATTCTTAAACATCGTCATTTATTTAGGTATTGAACACAAATGAACTAAATTAGAATCGCATTCAACTGCGTTGAGATGGGAGGTATGGTTGAAAATACACCGAATGATTGTAAAGTACGGTTTAAATTTTATTTTTTAAACTACAATCTGAAATAATCGGCTCTAGGTAGCCATTTGGTTGCGCTGAGGCTCAAGTTGTACTACTGCAGGTGATGATTGGAGGAGAGCCAGACTCCGGACAAAAAACAT
>JAULKJ010000011.1:9027327-9039600 GCA_032355405.1 Rubia balearica | reverse complement strand
GCAATATTAAAATTTTATTATGCAACATGTAGTAGTTATAAAGTTTATAACCCGATTCATGCAACCCGAAATTTTTTAATATTTCTTGATGGAGATTACTAGGCACTAGGTAATCTCCATCAAGAAATTGCCCTGATATTCACAATTCTTGATGGGGGTGTGTTTTGAATTTTTGACCTCTCAGTTATAAAGAATGTGTCTTACCACTAAACCAAGTTCATTACACGAAAACGTTGCATAACCTTATCATTCTAGAGTAGGAAAGATTGTTAGAGCTTATTTTTAAAAATATAAATATAATTCAGTTTTGTTAATTTTACATTAATTTAAATAGAATTTATTTTTACTATTATTTATTTTAATTTACTTAATATTAGTTTAATTTAGTTTACTCAGGCATGTCTATATTTTAAACTTTTAAATTAAACACTAGACTCTCCTAAACTCCTTACCTTCTTCTTCTTCATCCCTAGGAGCAAACACGTGTCAGCCAAACCTGAAATTTCGCGCCATAAACTCCATAAATTGATTACCATCTCATTTCAATAAATTCTCCTTCTTAATTACAATTTCAATACCCCAATTTTGGTAAAGATCCATAATAATCATATCGAAACGCACAATTCATACTTCAATCCCGATTGACGGCAAAAGGAGAAAAATAAATACCACTTCGCAATCCCTCCGCCTCAGGTAATCCCTAGGGTTTAACGCATAATTAAGCTATTTCTGTGCTGTAAGTTTCCGTTTAGTTGTGAATTGCATTGTGTTTCCTGTTTGATTTGTTATCTACTAAATATCTGTAATTGCGTGCTGAATCAGTAGATTCCCCCCAAAATTTTGTTTGTTTGAATTGTGGTTGATGTTAGGGTAGATATTGTTTCAGTTTTCCTTAATTTTTTTGATTTATTTAATCTCTATAAACTGAGAGAAATTTGGCACTAATTAATCAGGTTGTTCGTTTTTGTTTAAAGGTTGTAGAACGAGGGATTATGGCATCTTCTGATGATGAAGATGAGAAATTTCCCACCGAGGTCTCTGATTATCACTTTGAGGATGGCAATGATGAGCCCGTCTCTTTTGCACAGCTGGTCCTGAAACTGGATGATGATAAGAGCCTCGATAGCAAGGCGAAAGAGATTGGTCTGCGTGGGAAGATTGACAATGGACTGCAGCAGTACTTTGCTCAGGTTAATGCGTGGAAATATGACATTTCGCCCGCTGCGAAGCCTGAAGTCCTGGTGCTTACTAAGAAGGGTAACTGGATCAAGCTCTTGAAGCCGAAAAAGAGTTACCAAGAAATAGTTAGGTCGATCCTGATCACCGTGCATTGCCTGCATTATGTGAAGGGACATCCTGAAACATCAGGGAAAGCATTGTGGGAAAACTTGGCTAAAGTTTTCAGGTGATGTATAGATCTTCTAACATTCTGCTATATACTCTTTATCTGTTACATGTCTAACATAATGAATCCGGTGCAATTCATAGACTGTTCGATCCCCAGCCTTCTGTGAATGACCTCGTCGATCACTTGGATTTAGTTAGTGAAGCTGTTGAGCGGATTGAAGAATTGAAAGGATCAAAGGTTTGTTTAGTTGTCTTATGAAGTGGAGATTTTTACTAGTGTAGCTAATATGTTTAGACTTTTAATTTCTTGATGAATCATGGAGTTTTTTTTTCTGATAACTATAATGATTTGCATGTTTGTGCCTTTTATACTTGTCATGATGGATGAGACAAAGGATAAAATGCATTTTTGGCTACATTTCTATCATGGACAATTCTAATATTTTTATGCTATTTTTTGAATTTCACAGGCTTTGACAACAATTCTCGAGAATAAGCAGATTGTAAAGAAAGTTCCTCCCAAGGTTGTATCCCTTTTGTTCCCATTTCAGTGTCATTTTTTATGAACACAAATTAATGACTATATCTAAGACAGTAAATTGAAGCTAAATATGCTATGAGGCTCATATAATAAATTTTCAGGAGTCTGGAAATGCAACCATGTCCAGTTTCATAGTAAATGAAGTTCATGATGATGAGAATGAAATTGATGAAGATGAATTTGAGGAGGAGGGTGAGGGCGCTTTTGAAAGCGTTTGTGCTATTTGTGATAATGGGGGAAAAATCTTCTGGTAACCGTCTTCTACTGACATTGCTGTTTATTATCGTTTACATTCAGTCCATATAGAATTTCTGTCTCTATCAATGCCTTAAGATGAAAAAAAAACTCAGTTGGTGGATGCACTGGTACTCAGAATTAAATTCAACTATCTCCTAAGCATCATGTATTGCGTGTTTGTCCATTTTCAAGTTCATTTTTTCCCCTGATTTAATTGGAGATTATTTGTTTGATGTAGTTGTGAGGGAAAGTGCTTGAGGTCCTTTCATTTTACAGAGGAAGCTGGAGAGGATTCCAATTGTGATTCTCTTGGATATTCACAAGAGGAAGCTGAAGTATATTTCCCATGCTTTATATCTATTCCTTTAATATTTAATTTTGAAAGATCTTTTCTTTGCTGTCCAGTTTCTTTTAGTTGATGGTTTCTTTATTCTCATGTTATGGATCAGATATTTGAAAAGGAGAACCAAACGTTCGTGTGCAAGAATTGCGAATTAAACATTCACCTATGCTTCGTTTGTGGCAAGTTAGGGTCCTCTGATAAATCAGCTGGAGCTGAGGTTTGTTTCTCGAGTTTAACTGCATGCTTCATGAACTACATGGCTTGACAGAACATTATAGCAGCATATGATCCCTATAGTCAACATCACGTAGTGGCATAAATGCTTTGTGCTGTAGTTCTCAGTTAATAATTTATATGCCAAAATGTATACCAAGCTACTGATAGGAACTTCATTTTCTTTACAAATTCAGTTAGGCATTAAATTGAGCCAAACCATTGACATCTTATTTTGTATTACCCCTGAAAATGGCTGGACATGAAACTATAACCTGCTTGGGTTTTAGGTCTTCCAATGTGTTGCTGGAACATGTGGTTACTTCTACCATCCAAATTGTGTAGCAAAAGCACTACGTTTCAAGTTTGGAGACAAGGCAACAGATATGGTGGGTGAGATTGCAGCAGGGAAACCCTTTATGTGCCCTATCCATTATTGTGCTGTCTGTCGTGGGCTTGAACCTGAGGACACAAGTGATGAGCACATGCAGTTTGCAGTGTGCAGACGTTGTCCAAAGGCATATCATAGAAAATGCCTACCTAGGTACCATGGGAATTTGAGGAAACAGTAGAAAACATGTTATCAGCTGTGTATGTTGTGTCTCATGTGGCCTACTTGAATGTTTTGTTGAACATTTTCAGGTCAATTTCTTTTGAGGATGATGAGAATAAGGGAATTGAACAAAGAGCTTGGACCGGCCTTTTGGTCAATAAAATATTGATCTATTGCACGTAAGTGTCTTTTAGTTTTTAGAGTCTACCTTTGTTCTTTGTCATGGTCTCTGATGCACCTTCTGCTCACCTTCTATTAGAAAGCACGAGATGGATTATGATCTTGGGACTCCTGCTAGAAACCATGTGAAGTTTCCAGATACAACTGACCCTGTAAAGGGGAAACAGGGATCCGACTTGGCAAGCAAAGAAAAAGATGTGCCAAAGAAAAGAGAGATTGTTTTGAAGAATGCTTCTAGAGCCAAAACTGCACCAATGCAATCAAAAGCCTTTGAAAAGTCATCTTCAGCTTTGAAGAAGAGCGATTCTTTCAAAAGAAATGAAGGTCAATCCTCTGCAACAGAAGTGCCAAAAAAAGGGAAATTGGCTGATAACTCTAGGTTGGCTGTCATGAAGACTTTGCCTAGGAAAAATAGTAAACTCACTGATGACGAAGGCAAGTCCTCTTTAGGGGATCAGCCGTATGCTGCTTTTAGCAGAAAGGATTCAGACTCACTTAAACCAACAAAGGAAGAGGCTGCTGATACCCAGGAGCAAGAAAGTAACGGTAGTATAATTGTACAAGACTTCAATGACCCTGTGATGCTAAACGAGCCTTCTAAGAAACGGTAAGTGGTCATACTCATGTTCGCTGTAAAGTATTTTGCTCAGTCTGTGATGTACCCTTTTGTGAGGTTAGAGTGTTGTATCATTTCCAATCTAGTGTGCATTCTTTTATTTTACCAAAAAATATATGCTGGACTATTTTTGTGTTTCTGGTAGTGGTTACCTGCCTGGGAGCTTTTAACCAATTGCTTGTTGCAGAATTCTTTCCATATTGAGAGAAGCTGAATCCTCAGTAACACTGGAAGATATTAATGCCAAGCACGAAAATCCATCGACACATGTAGCCTTGTCAAAGAATATGATGCAGTACTTTCAAGATATGACGATGGGCAAGGTTGAAGTCTCTGTGGAGGTGAGTTCTTGTGAGTTGTGACTAATAAATTGTTGATTTGGTGCCATGTTCTCAAGGTATAATAATCTTTTGTTCTGGACTTACTATTGGATTCATCTGTAGGCTATCCGTGCAGCAGCACAAATATTGGATGAAGGCGGCAATCTTGAAGATGCAAAGGCTATTTGTAACCCTGGACTCCTTAAGCAGATAACAAATTACAAGGTACCACCGGCACCAATTACTACTGCATCTTTTAGGTGCTACCTCTTATTTTATCTTTTTAAATTAATTCTTAAATTTGCTTTTTATGATTAAGAATCACAATTTCTATTCTTAATATTTTCAAGTTCTAATGGTACTCTGTTTGATAATCTATGCTACTCAGAGTCTCAGACTTTTTCTGTCTCCTTTGCATCTTGAAATATCATCTTAATCACATTGACCACATTTGATCGTCCATCTTAATTGTTTAACACGCAGAACAAACTGAAGGTTTATCTTGCTCCGTTTCTTCATGGGTCACGTTACACATCTTTTGGTCGACATTTCACCCAGGTGGAGAAGTTACAGGAGGTGAGTGCTGTTTTACATTCATTATCCTAGAAAAGACAAACTATTTGGATTTGGTGGAGTTACCCTTCTCTGAGCGAAACGTGGTACCTTTATTACTGGTTAACCGCTCATGAAATCTGGATCAATGACTGGCATTACGCTAGTATTCATGAGTTGAAACTGGTGTGACAGCTACCTATCTTAAAATTGGTGGAACTACCCTTTGAGTGAATATGGCACCTTTGGTATTGGTTCGCTACTTATTAAGTTTGTATGAATGACTGGCTATGCATTAGTATTTATGAATTCGAACTGGTGTAACAAGTATGCTATCTGAAAAAGGCTATGATTTGCAAGACCTTTTTTATATATCCTGAGAGACTAGCTATTAAATTTTTGTTTTCTTTGAGCTCTAGAGCAAATGCCTAAAAGTAGGATAGTCTGATATGTTTTTGATGCCTTTTAGTATTTTGGTTTCTAAATGTTGAAATCATCTGAAGTTCCTATAATTTATTCTGGAGTATAATTTAATGTCATATGACCGTCTTACTCATGCCTACAGATGACTGTTCTATGGGCTGGATTTGCTCATGTATCTTTCTCGCAGTATATTTACATTAATAAGTGCGTGCTCTCTGTTGCCAGATTGTTGACAAGCTTTGTTGGTATGTTGAAGATGGCGACATGGTATTGAACTTGATTTACGTTGCTTCCATGACAACCCCTGCCCCACCCATATATGCATTTATAGTTATCTGATTGTGCAATTTTTATCATCCCTCTGAGCAGGTGGTTGATTTCTGCTGTGGTGCCAATGATTTCAGTTGTCTTATGAAAAAGAAGATGGATGCGATGGGAAAAAACTGCAACTTTAAGAATTACGATATTTATCCTGCTCCGGTTAGAATCATTACGCATGTTTACGGTCTTTTAGTTGTGATCAGTGGTTCTCGTGTAGGATGACATATAAAACTGGCTGAAGAACTTTGGAATTTGCTTTCTTCTACTTCCAAAATTTTCATCAGTGCATGCTCGATGTTTCAAGAATGCAAATTATTTGCATCTTAGGTTGTTTTTGGACATCATTAATTTATTGTGCACGAGCTTGCTCTGATTATCTTTACCTATAGTTATTGATGCATGGACTAATATATGAAGATACAACTGAAATATTCGGTGCATGGACTAATGTATGATTATCTTTACCTATAGTTATCGATGCATGGACTAATGTATGAAGATACAACTGCAATATATGGGGTGTATAAGTTTGTTTTAAATCTGAAATTTTATTCTTTAATTAGCTCTTTCGTTTCTGCAGAATGATTTTAATTTTGAACAGAAAGACTGGATGAAAGTGAATACAGGTGATCTTCCGGAAGGGAAGCGGCTGGTAAGAACATGTTATCTTGTAGAAGGTGTACATAATACTTGTCTACTGCTCCCTTATGTTTTCTCTGTCTCGAGCAGATTATGGGGCTGAATCCACCTTTTGGAGCCGGTGCATCTCTTGCAAATAAATTCATTGACAAGGCACTTCAGTTTAAACCAAAGCTTCTAATTCTTATTGTCCCAAGCGAGACAGCAAAGGTCGATCATAAGAATCCTTATGACCTCATTTGGGAGGATGACAAGTTGCTCAGCGGAAAGGCAAGTTATTTTGTGGCTTCGTCATTATATCGTGGCATTTCCATGAGGCTAACCTGGATCCACTTTTGTTTAGGCATTTTACTTACCTGGCTCCATCGATGCAAATGATAAACAATTGGAAGATTGGAATAAAAATCCTCCGCCACTGTCTCTTTGGAGCCACCGAGACTGGACATTCAAGCACATGGAAATCGCTCGGCGGCAAGGGCATCTGCCTGGTGCACAAAAGATAGAGGAATCTCATCCACAAAGTGAACTAACTCACAACCACGAAGAACCTCGTGAACTTAACCGCAGATCTGATCAGCCAGATGCCAAACAACCAGAAGTTAATGTAGAAAAGGAAAGTCAGTGTCATGATGAAAAACCCTCCCTCGAGAAAGTGCCCTCAAGAAGTCCCAGAGATGATGGTAATCGCGATCAAGCTAAAGGCGGGGGTGGGGGGGAAAGCAGTAGCAAAAGAAAGCGCGGTGGTGGTGGTGGTAGAAAACCCCAGGAATCAGCCAAGCGCGGTAAGAAGGGAGCCGGGGCTCAGAGAGAAGGTTATCCTCGCAGAGAGCATGCAAACGTCCCAGCCCCGCAGCAGCACGTAGACACGGGATATGGAAGAAATCCTGATGATAGGATGGGTCCGATGGGAAGAGGGAATGGCATGGAAAGGGAGGATCGTTACTTCCACCACCCGGGGAGCAGATGGCAGCCACACCCGATGGATCATCCTGGTCCAGATTTCCGGATGAGGTCCCCGCATGAACCTTTGGACTATCCAATGAATCCGGCATACGCAAGGGAGGCGGAGCTGAGGCAACATCATCATCACATGTACGGACATCAGAACCCCGGATTTGCAGGCCACCCGGGGAACCATCCACCTGGTCCTCCTCCTAGATTTCCACCCGCCTACGCGCTAGGAGGCCCGATGGATTCTGGTTATGACAGCAACTCGTCTGCTATGCAGAGGTATGCTCCTAGATTGGACGAGTCGAATTCTTTTACGGGCCCTATGCAGCATCCCGATGGTAGTATGGGAATGCGGTATCCTCATCCCGACGGTAGTATGGGAATGCCATATCCTCCTCATCCCGACGGTAGTATGGGAATGCCGTATCCTCCTCATCCCGGTCCTCCTCCAGGCCGTGGCCGTGGTGGTTACCACCCGCTAGACTTCGCTCACGGTCCATATCCGCCATTTTCTCCAAAGGGTTCTTCCGGTTGGTTAAATGAATAGAGACATCTCTGTTTTACTTTTCCTGTTTCGATTTCTGTTAACTGCTTGAGAAATCTCTGTTGTGACAAAGCTGGTGAAACTAAGAGAATTCTAATTCTCAACTTGTGTTCTGTGTTTTTGTTTCAGTCGCAAACTTCTTATTCTACGAAATCAAGAGTCGGCGCTTATTACCGGGGTTCTTTTAACAAGGTTTAGAACTTAACTATACTTGCAGAAAATTTGAAAATTTCAGCTGCCCATCCTGTTAATGGGTCTGGGTCAATATGATACTAAAATAATTATCAACCACAATCTAACAATATTTCACCATAATATAATTCTGTCAGTGAAATTGGAACTCCCTTTTCAAAAGAAAAAATGAAATTGGAAATATGTACTATATGTTTCAGCTTAATATAATTCACTGATTTCACACCATTATCAAACATTTCAGGATCAGCATCTATTTTTTCCGTATATCGTTCCACGATCTATTTTTCGTATATCATTCCACACAAAGAAGAGTAGAAGAGGAATGTGTACCTCTAGCAACAATCAGAATGGTCACAACGATAATATTATCACATCAATGACACACCTTATCAATGATGAGAGTTACAATATGTATGTGACTACAAACTAAAGTCTAACTGAAATAAAATTCTAAAGTCTATAGGAAAATTACCATGCATAATCTAACCTGCAAGGAAACCTAATTATATAAGGAAACTATTTCTACAAGATAACTATCATTTATAACTTTTCCTACAAAGAAAGAGATACAACAGATTCTTATTACTTACCCTCAAGATGGAGTATGATGAACAAAAATGCCCAACTTGCGAAAAAGATTATGAAATCGCTAAATGTTAAAAGTTTTGAAGAAAAAAGAAATTCTCCGTAGAACGAGATGGACTTTAGTAGTAATAGAAATAGTAGGAACAACAGTAACAGTAGAAGCGGTAGAAAAGTAGGTAGATTTTTATCGTGTGAGGGAAACATAATAGAGCAACAACACTAAAATAATATTCATGTAACAAGTTCAAATTACGTAATTATGTGCATTTTTGCAGGTTCCGACGAAGATATGGAGTCGGCTGCTCCAGATCTACCCAGTTGGAGGCAACAATGCGTGTTTATTCAAGCTCTTAGCCTGACGAAGAATCGGCTTTCTCAGGCCGGAAAAGGATCGACATCGTTCTGAGTTTTCGGGCGATCTTGGCTTGTCTGACAAACTCGGGTCATGACCGGGCCAATTTGGGCATGACTCGGTCCAACTCAGTCAACTCGGTCAACTCAGGTTAATCGGACTTGACTTGGGCTGAACCAACTCCGTTTTGACTCGGGAGGAAGTTCTAGATTTGTACTCAGAGAAACTTGGCTGTGAACATCAAGCTCGTGACGGCGAACGGAAGTTTCCTTGGTTTTTTAATGGCGTGACGATGTCATTTCCACCAATGCATCTTCTAGATGATTGCGGCAGAGAGGTTATGGAATTTTAAAGATCTGGTCAATAGTAGTTTTCGACGAGGTTACTAGTTTACGAAAGTCGTCCTGCGAGATATTGACATTTGGAGGGGTAATTATTTTTATTTCCTTTTTATTTTTCTACACCATTTGGAGGCCATTATTTTGGTATTGTGCTTTCATTTCATTTAGTCTTTTTTCCCCTTTTTGTTGCTTTTCAAATTATAAATGGGTGTTTTCAAAATAGTTTTTTGAATATAAGTGTCAAGAAGGAGTTAACCATGTCTGTCATTTTCTTCGGCGACCCGTTTCCAGTAAATTTGCTTGACTTCATATCTGTGTCCAAAGTTCTAAGGATGGTGAGGAGAAATCCAGCTCAAAATTGTTAGAAAACAAACTCTTGGTGATACCGTCTGCTCTGAGGATTTATCAGATGTGTAGACTTGATCCATTAGAATATCAATTATTTTGTATTAATTTTTGAGTCAAGTTAGAGCTAATTCTGTGCATTTTTAATGTTCCTATACACCGATGTAAAAGTATTTTTGTCAATTAAATCGACCAGTTTTAGTCTCTTGGCATAAGAAAGGATCTGAACGGGTTAAATGGAGACGGAATGGATCATTAGTTGGGGATCTTCATTTTTTCTTCGCTTTGATTGACTTGATATTTGATCTGATGTGTGGATGGAATATTTTGCATGTGTTTCTCTTGAGGTTTCACTGTGATCGGTTTTCTATAGTGGTTAGGGTCGGTACTATTAGATAACCACACAGTGTAACCTATTTTTTTCAGTGCCCTTCTTATTGCCACATAGGTCCTTGGTTTGAATTATAATATCGACTAGTTCCTTTGTGTATTTCTCTCTTATAGCCACTGTAGCTTTAGACTTGAAATGTAATAGTTATTTAGCGCTTCAGTGTAATGAGTTTATCTAATCACATCATTTGCTTGTAATTGCACTTTGTGCAAAATGGATCTTAATAGAAAAGAGATGGGAACCCTATAAACCCAAACTTATTTTTAAAAAAATACAGGAGATGCACTAGGAGTCGTTCAAATGTCTGAGGAGAAGCGGAAATCACCATCTCTTGTGCAACTTTGTGCAAAATGGACTTTGATAGAAAAGGGATGAGAACCCTATAAACCCAAACTTATTAAAAAAATACAGGAAGTGCACTAGGAGTGATTCAAATGTCCGAAGAGAAGCGGAAATCACCATCTCTTGTGCAATTTTGTGCAAAATGGACCTTAATAGAAAAGGGATGGAAACCCTATAGACCCAAACTTATTTTTAAAAAAATGCAGGAGATGCACTAGGAGTCGTTCAAATGTCCGAGGAGAATCGGAAATCACCATCTCTTGTGCAGTGATAATTGATAAATTCAACAAATTCTAATAGGTAAAGCCCTTTATGAATTCCTAGATCGGAAAATGTACGAATTCACTTAGTGACAAGCTTTGCAAAGTTTTGTCTTGTGGGCGTAATTTTATGGGACTCACCACCCGAATTTCTTCTGGACGTATTTCATTAATTTAAAATGAAATTTGTTTTTACCTTCTATATAAAGAAGACAAATTTTTTTAGGAGAGAATACTTCCAATTTCCTTGTAGGTACTGATATGATCCTCAAAATTTTGAAAGTGCAAACATGTCTAGGACTGCCATTAACTTTAGAAATTCTAATTATGTCAACGGAGTAAACTAAGAACAAAGGATTTGGAAAATTTGGAAAAAAAATCAAGTCATCAACGAAAACAAAAGGAGAGGGATTTGAACCCTCGGTACGAATAACTCGTACAACGGATTAACAATCTGACGCTTTGGTCCACTCGGCCATCTCTCCTAATTCAAAAGGAAAATTATATACCATGTTAGATTAGATTAAACAAAAAAGTAATTATTGATGTTGCATTTTTTCCCATGGCAGGTACCGCTTATGATTGACTCCACCTGGACTAATGTTAATGATTTTTTTAAAATTTTGACTTGATTTGTAAAGACGAAACTACCTTTTAGTTAATTTCTGAATTAGAAAAAGGGACCATATCACCCTCCCGTTCTTTGATAAGATTCAGTATAAGGCCCGATGTTCTTTTAGTGCAGATATAACCCTGATTTTCTCTGAAACCCTAATCAATTTCAAGCTAATTTTTAGAGGATAAATCATAATATCCATCGAATTAAAAATAATTTTAAAATGCATGTGTGCTGTAATTGTGCTCTGGAGAGAATGTAATTCAAATAGATTGTATGAGAACTATTTAGGGCTTCATTGCCGCTGTAACACCTCCCAAATTCTTCAATATTCTCTCTAAAACCCTTCGTATGCTCTGTAACGCCTCCTCCGCTGTCCTCTGCAGTGGCCATCGCCGATGTTGCTGCTTCGCAGCCCTAACTCTATTTTCTTGACAAATTCTCCTTGATTTCATGGAAGGAGCAAGTTTTGAGAAGTCGAAAGCGGTTGGCCGTGTCAACGCTAGTTCATAAATTAGGGAAATCTGAGTGAGGCCGCCCTATCTATGAGCATATCATGGCCTTTCACCTCCAAAGATCATACTTCTGTTTTGCAGGCAGAGTGACATAGTACTAGTGTAATAATTTACCAATCCCAATTTAATGAATCTTTTGATTCAAAATCACACAATAGACTACACATTAGGGTGGCTTAATGCCAGAGTGCCAGTCATCAAGTTATGAACTTTTTTCCTCAGAAATCTAAACCAGACCCTACAAACTATAAACTCACAGCAACACAGCAGACCTACTAGCTAAACTAACCCTATCCATCATCAAAGCATTAAAACCAGGATGTTAATGTCTTGAAAGCCCCATTTTGATCCTCCCAATTCTTTCTTAAAGAGGAAAAAGAAAAGAACCCTCCTTCTACCTCTGCCATTTGCAATGAATTCAATGCCTAATTGAGTAACATATTAAATGAAGAATCCCAAGATGAGATTTTGTGTGATGATTATATGCTCAATCCACATTATAATCCATTCAAACCCCTTTCCCACATAAAGGCAAAAAAGAAAGCTAAAGA
>JAULKJ010000011.1:8926097-8944922 GCA_032355405.1 Rubia balearica | reverse complement strand
ACAATTTACCACATACATAAACGAACGCAACAATCTTTTTCTCCAAATTCATACTCCCTATTATAGCATCATTGAAGAAAGGTAGTAAAATGAAGAACCGACTTTATAACGTTGCACTTACATTTTCATCACTTATTCAATATACATCATCTGGGATCCAAGTCTAAGACATGACCTGATAACTGACAGTTTTTCAATAGAATTTTCAACGCCCAAAAAGAAAAAGTTTAATCGCTGTATTAATTAAGAAGAGATCTCTCTAAAGAAGCCCTCCATCCCTCGAACCGATGCAGATAAATTAATTCTGAGAGGAAAACTACCATTCATACCCCGAACAGCACCCCAATCCGAAACCCCCAATGCTACACAATTTACACCAGCTACAAATTTCCATCATTAATTATCCAAGGGCCTCCTGCTGCCACCGGCTACCTGTTGGAAACACGTAAAGTGAGATCATCTCGAGACGTAATAAAACACCAAATACTTTTCCAAGGAGCACACTTAAGCACTAGAATTACATATATGAGCCACTAGATACAATGGCGTAACATCAGAGGAAAAACAAAACAGGGCTTTCACTGAATCATTCCAATCAACCAACAGTATGCATCAATAAGATGAAAAGTATCATAAATACCACAAAAACAAAATAGAATGAATAATGTTTACCTAACCAATGCCTCAGCCAAGGGTAGCAACAGCCAAAGCCCGGATTAGAACAGTCATCCAGAATATACAACTCTCCATTCCCTAACAGTTAACATCACGGAAGAGCCCTTTTGATTCGTCGTATATCCACCTTACAGAAGTTCCACAAACTATAATTAATCTAGAATGAAATAACTTAGAAACTAGACAGTGCCACATAATGATAATGTGATGAAATTTTCGATATGTTGCATGATGCAAACAGAAACAAAGTTGCAGTTCCCGGGGTAACCATGAGCAGACCCTACACGCCTCATCTTATCTGGTGAGCTATGAGCGCTAGAATTTTAAGTCTTTTTCCACCACATGACATCAAGGAAACACTCAGTGAGAGATATACGCAGAGACAGAAGAGACAAACACAACATACAGAGTACTAGCCAAGAGTGCAAAGCACATGAAATCACTTTTCATACGAGCAACACACAATCAAGGAACGTAGGACTGTTGTCAGCCACAAATCGTGGATATGCATTACAAGTCTCGGCTAACTAAAAAACAATAAAGAAATTCAAATTGTTCCAGAGAAACTACTCCACCAAGCAACTTCAAAAGGAAAAAAAAATTCAGTGTAAACAGACAAACATTATAAAAGACATACTTGCATAGAAAGAGTGGTCGTAAGGTCTCGTTCGGCTTCTTTCCTGCATTGGCTCTCCTTTCATTTTCTTCTAAGAACTTGCTAGGAGAAAGAACTTCGCAAGGGCCCTGTATGAAGCCAGCCATCACGATGCAACTGATAATAGATTCATAGACCTGAGAGGGCAGGAATAACAGGTGATTAAGCAATAATACATGCATCTACCAATAAGCTTTAGTATGTCTTTCAACAACACCAGAAACTAAGCCTTTATCCCACTATGTGGTGTTAATATATCTCTTTCGACACTTGTGCAAACGAGAAAGACCCATTCAGAGTAACTAAATAATTTAATAAGTAGCCACCACTTCTCTACCCGCTCATGAGTGTTG
The DNA here is from genome assembly GCA_032355405.1 of Rubia balearica. Lineage (NCBI taxonomy): Eukaryota > Viridiplantae > Streptophyta > Magnoliopsida > Gentianales > Rubiaceae > Rubia > Rubia balearica. The sequence continues at coordinate 8,943,239 of JAULKJ010000011.1, read as the reverse complement.
GAATTTGGAACAATGCAAACAAGACCAATGTTAACCTAACCATCCATTACCTCACTGCTTTCCAAGCCACATGGACGGCCAACGGCCTCAGGCAAATCACTGGGAAAATAGCACCGATTCACAGTCACCCACTTAGTTTTCTTGTTAGTATCCTCCCACATGGCCTGCAATAAAGATGAAAATTAAAGCAATTGCAACAGAACCAAATACACAACAAAATCAAAACATTAAATGAAGTGCTAACCTGGAGCTTTGATGGAATCAATCTATTGTTGAAGCGAACAAGTACATGATCCTTAACTCTGTAGACAAGTCCATTAATGCAGCAGGACTGGTAATAAGCCTTTTGGTCCTCTATTTTAAGCATTCCACCAATCCAATCAACACTGTTCAGACAGTCTGGTAGAGGCCTTTCTTGCTCTCTAGGTCCAGAAGCAATTGGGGAAATTTCAGCTGGAATAGGTACAATGCCTGAATCATCTTGCTTTGATTTCTCAGTCAAATTGCTGCGCAATTTTTTCCCATCAGGATACTCCTGATGATTCTTAGCAAGAGACCGCTTCAAGGAAATAATATTTTTTGGAGGCAATTTCAATTCTGAGAATTTCTCTTCACTTGAGGTTGCAGTTGGAGAAACTGAAGCTGTAATAGTGGCTTGCACTGAGTTATTTAAGGAAGTAGTTAGAGAAGATTTTCTATCCATTTCTTTACCAACAAACGCATTCTGTCCAATGTCACCTGAAATTTCCACCTTTGATTCTAATGTTGGGTGACCCCCAGTACTACCAGTAGGGCCAGTTAGGATTGTAGAACCCCCATTTGGCATCACCTTTTGGTGACTGACCTTCTCTCCCAGTGGACCAGTATTCTTATCTGAAGTTGACTGGAGAGCAGATGTGGTGGAAGGCCCTTTAGAGGCATTGATGTTTCGCAAAACACGACCAAATTTAGGGGGCAGGGGTTTTCCATTGCTCAGCTGCAAGCACTTATCACAATGCCAATCCCCTCTCTGAATACCTTTTGCAGGATTGATCTGAAGGCATTTCAAGTGATAAGCTTTTTCACAATTATCACAAACATATACATCGTCAACATCACTGCTTAAAGTTTTGCATGTCTGGCAAAGTGTGGGCTTATTCATGTAATCCTTCGATGGAGGAGTCCACAAAGGACGCTCAGAAGCTTGTGGTTGTAGAAACTTCTGAACCATCTTACTTATTTCGGCATGGGTATTTCTTGGTGTGCCTTGGAAGTGCTGATGCATGCCAGGCTGACTTGCAGATGAGGCCGGAGTAATAACTGGCTTTGAGAGTGTAAACTGACCAGGAATTCCTGAGTGGGTATCAGTAACTCCCTCCAATTTACCAGTAGTATGACCAGCAGACTGGGATTGTGCTGACCACGCAGGAGCTTTCACAGAAGAATCTGCCGAAGGGTATCCTGCACAAGGAAGTTATATATTAGATTGTGTTGATGCATCTAAACTAATAGTTTTTATATAGCTAGTAGCTTTGGCAATGAGAATGGAAAAATCATCAATGTTGGGACCAGATAACCACGATAGAAACATCAATGTCACCGTAAACATGTTGGAGTATATATTCTTAAAACGTCACCGTAAATTAGCACTTGCAAGCAAATTAAGCAGCTAGGGTATAAATAGATCAATGGTTAATTCCAGAAAAGGTTCTCGATGCACGTGTAAACAATCTCTTGAATAAATTGGTAGATTGTCGCCAACAAATAAAAACAATAACTGTGTACGCCAATGAACATTAACTTCTACATTCAGTATCCTTATCATCTATGGAACCGAAAAGCTGACACTTTAATCAAAATACTAGAGCAAAAGGCACATAACACTCTCCATAATCAGAGTCCGATTTTTTGAACCATAATAGGATTAGAAATGGGGTGGAGGGAGTATGATACATAATCCGTCCCAAAGGTCAATCAACTAGAATTAAACAGTTTATTCAAAGAAAGCATCCCATTGCTGTATTTGTAAATAAGCAAGTACACATCACCTTGAACTTGTAACGGCTGAGAAGAGCCATTGGGCCGTCCATCTAATCTGAATTGTGGGCGGTCCATCCTAGGCTGTACCCCTGGATGACTAGTGGACAATCCGCTGGCACCTGTAGGTCTCAGTTCACTGGTAGGCAGCTGATATGGAATGGCGCCGCCAGCCATATGACCTAGAGGTGAGGGTTGGAAACTTCCCGGAGAATGTGCAGTGGAAAATACTCGACCAGCACGATTGTCAGCTATGGCGCCTGAATTTGATCTTAGGGATGGTGGAGCTAATTCATCAATTCTTTCCATCTGAAATATGGCACAAAAGGAAACACAATTATCAGTCAGTAAAAGAAGAATAGCGACCAGCGATTTGACATTAACAAAAGAAACTATCAGAATGGTACCCCTGGACTACAAGAGCAGTTAAGCAGTTTAAATGCAAGATCTTGCCATCTAGGAAAGGCAAACATCCACATTAGTCGTCGTAACAAATAAATACGTAAGACCCTCATCACTTGTCGTTTTGCTAAGTAAACACGTGGTTTTGCTGAGTAAACACATGTCACAAGCAGGCTCAACAAATTACTTGATACCTAGGGGTAGTAACACCATTTGGAGACTTGACAACAAATTTGATTCACTCACACCAATTAAATACATAAATTACCAACACGAAGTAATCAAGCGAAAATTGCATTGACATTTTAGGAAGCAACTTTGTTGTGGCGTGTAGCCGCATATCCATTTAAAATTTATCATCTCTGCATGATCATTCTATAAATTCTCGCGCCAATGTGCTAGATAATTCAAAACGCGTACTTCTACATGCATGCAAACACACAAACTAATAACCCTAAACTAACAAACAGAGAAAAGACCGCCGTTAACAAACTCTTTTTGATCTCGTGGCTAAATAGACCGATAATTTAATCTGGGAAACAAACTAAAGTCTATAAAAAAATCAACACGAACAAATGCTTAACTCAAGATCTTAGTCGTACATCCATTGAAATTCAAAAAAAACTCCTAAGCTAGAGTCTGCCAGAGCATTCCATCCAAGATAATTTCCATACATTTCAGCAAACAGAACAACAATTCACCACATTCAACAGATACACATAAATCAAGAAAATCAAAATCAACAAAAAAGCAAACCTTTCTTTTCGACAACAGGAACTTCTCAGCAAGGGTAATCTTCGGCGGCCGGACCCCCAACCTCTGCTCCCTCACCTTATTAAGCCCAAGATCCTCAATGATTCCCCCAAAAACATCCCTGGGGAACACATCCTTCGGCGGAAACATCTCGCAAACCTTAGCCAACTCCTCTCTCGCCCTCGCCATAATCTCCCGCTCAACATCACTCGGCGCCTTCCCTCCCCTCATCTTCCCCATCCCGGCCAGCACCAGCACCATCTCCGCCACCTTCTTCATCGAAACCTCCACGCCATTCCGCGCCTTCTCCGCCCCGGTCCCTCCCCCGTCCCCCGCCGGCCTCCTCTCCCCCAATTGCACCGTACGATCCATCTCCGAGCCCTACCTCACACCATGCGCGAATCAGCCGGGACCTGCAAAGCGCACAGAGGTGAAAATCCATGGAGAACAAACAGAGGCGAAACCCTAGCGAGAGAGAAAGGAGGACGAAGAGGAAGAATGCGAGCGTGGGAGAAATTTAAATTTGATTATATTAAGAGAAGAAGTACCTTTTTGGCGGGTTGAAGACGAGTGTGTGTGAGTGCGTGTAAAATTAAACCCGAGATTTTTGTTGTTATGGTGAAGACTCGAGAGGTCTTGTTTCACAGGGACAAAGCCTCTTTTGTGCAGGCCAAATACAGGGGAAACGCTTTAAAACACTAAAACGCGAGTGTAATTAATTTTCGATGCCTCAATTCTTTCCTTATTCCTCTTTCGGCCTTATATAAGTATGTTGTTTTCATTCGACTCCTTGGTATAATGATTTTCCCAACCTCAACTCTTTTCTATTTACTCTTTTTTCCTTGTATGATTGATATCCTTTCATCCAACCCCTCGCGCTGTAAGAGCGACTCTAAAATACGCTATCTTTATTATCCACGTGAAATTAAACACAAAAAATATACCTTGAAAGACGAAAATTTAGCGTGGGGTAGCGGTGTCATAGTAGACGGTTGATATTTAATGCACATTAAGTTATGTGAATTTTGTATTTGTTTTCCTTTCCTTGTTTTTATGGATCAATATTTAATTTTAATTTTTCATAAATATTATTAATATAAATTTTATAATTTTAAAAAATAATGGCTAAAAATCATTTATGAATTCAAAATGTTCATGCAAATAATACTGTGTAATATAAAATTTTAATAAGTATTATTTTATGATAAATAAAATGTATTTATAAGATACAGATGTCTTGTGATAATATAAAATTAGAAAATATTATATAAGCTACAATAATTTTTATACATTTAGCATCAATTATATTTCTTTAATTCTGAACATCACACTTTAGAACACTACATTTTTTTTGTTTTATTAATAAAAACTATTTTATTGTATTATAACATTAATAAAATAACAATTGAAGGTAAATATATAATTGAATAATTTTTTAATAATGAGGAATTTTTAGAAAAACATGTACGTAGACTAAACCACTGAAATAAATATATGTGAGCTATCGAGCGATTTTAGTCAGTAAAAATGCTTAGATGTGAGCTATCGAGCTCTTGCTTAGACATTTAATTTAGTATAAATGGTTTTGGTATTTTCTAGTTTATTAACTAAAGTTTTTATTTTTGTAATGTGAATACATAGGCGTTTATGTTCAATTAACCAAAATCTTTAAAATGGGGACCACCTACCTAAAGGTTTTTTTAATGATAATATTCATTGAATTTTATATAAATAGTGTTAAATTGTAATCCAGTTAACAAGAGCAATAAAATTTCTAGAAAAAATGTCAAAACAATGTGTATACTGTATAAAATTGGAATTTTGATTCAATGTTGATTTAATTTATAAATTTTCTATTTAAATTTTTTTTAAAATCATATCGAAATGAGCTCCTTTCTAAATCAACCGATTTAAAATGAGATGCTGAAAATTCAAACAGTTTAAAGTGGGGAGGTTGATTTTTCTGCCACCCATAATAATATATTATTAGTAGTAATGAACCTTCCTAATATGCCAGTCAAATATTTTTATAAGATTTTATTAGGTGAAAAATCATTAGACTCTCTCAATATATTAAATTTTCATAATAACCGCATATCAACCACATTAATAATTAAACATTTTAAATAAATGAGCACTACCTTTTTCTGATAATACGTTTTTTCTTCACATTATTTTTTCTTGTCTTTTAAATGGAGTTGCTTGTTCAAATCAGAAAAAATAGGGCTCTTATCTATCTCGTTATTTGACTGAGTGAAGTGAAAAATCTAAAAAAAACCTTAAAGAAATGGCTATTATCTGTATCGTTAAAAGGTTGACTGCTTATTAATTCAGTTTGTCTTAAAAAAGAAACTATCAAGATATTATTAAATCAGTTCAAAAAAATATTGTTAAATCAAACATTGATTTGTTTAAAATTGATTCAATATATTATATAAAAGAGAAGGTCATCTGTCACATCGACGAACGATTTAACGAATCATAAAAAAATTATTCTAATAATGTTTAAGGTCAAATTATAATTATTTATTTTAAATTATTTGTATAATTATGCGTATCTCATTGCAATAAATAAAAATAGATATAAAATCACCCAGTTAATCATAGTAATTATAAAATGACCCTTTTAACGATTAATCGGTTTAAAATAAAACTTTGTACATATAAGAATTTTGAATTTTGAAACTTGCTTGATGCTATAACAATTTCAAAGCACATTATAATAGTAATTATATAGTATTTTTTGTATCGTCTCGTTTTATATCGACTTATTAATCAGAATTTCTATATTTATTTAAACGCACCTTTTTTCCTCCAAACCTGAGTCACCTGACTCCCTCCCTGTACTCACACAACTTTGTCACTTTGTCAACAACTACGACGTCGTTTTTTCTCGGGAGCCTATTCCCTCCCTTTATTTACACAATTTTCTATTTTCTACATCTTAAAGACCAAAAAATTTGAACTGGAACAAAACTTTCTGCTATTAAAACAAGTAAATGAGAATATATAGATACATTTCTATTTACTATATACATTGTCCAGAATCAAGATTTTAACAATCTAACCTGGATTACACATATTACAGAGTAAAGAACATTAAATTGATATGGCACAATCTGTTCAACATCATCCACCTTTCATTGCACAGCTAAGAACATGTCGGGAGCCGGAGCTTGTATGGATCCTACGTCGCTGCAGAGCACCATCCACGAATTGGCCAAGAGGAGCTGCGTGTTCTCGAGGCCATAGCCTTGGTAAAGAGGCAGAGGAAACCCTTTGCTCAGTTTTAAATTTACGAAAGGCATGACTACGGTTCTCAACAAAGTCGAGATCAATGGCTGCATTGGATAACAGAACATCAAACTTGGCAAAACTCACAAGCAAATGCAGTAAAGTCGAGTTGTAACTTAAGAAGCATCGAATGAGCGTGTCTCAGAAACCACTGTCAAACTCTTTTAAGAAAAATCATCCTTTATAGCCAGAAAACATAAAAATCATGTAATTAGACAATCCGATCAGCAAATATATTCCACTCTTGAACTACATTGCCAAATCCTATTAATCCAATTTGCACCTATCCTCGATGTGATAATTGTGGGGTCCAACAAATTTATCGGCATACCTGAATAAGAAACATGCGCAAGTTCCCGACTTTGCTCCACTCCTGAGACATCGTAAATTCATTCAACTTCACACTTCCAGCAAGAGCATTGCTAGCTATCATTGGATAGCCAGTAGCACTGATTTCCTGAATCGAAACATAATGAATTTATTAAGGGATAGACACACGTCGAGCATAGAAGCAATTATTACTTAGAATATCGTCTCATGCACCAAAATTAACGGAAAAGAGCATATAATCAAACAAGTTGTATGAAGGAGTATACGAAATATCTATGGGAATAACAGAAGCTTACCACATAAATACAGATAACAGGAGCTATTTGGATATCCTCCAGAACATTAATCGTCACATCTATGGGAATCGTCACATCAACTTGATGCTCCCCTATTTTAATGAGTGGGGGCGAATGTGCAGATATATTCAAGTTCATGTTCTTATTCGGGTACCGTCTATACAGCTGAGGAATGATGAATTTATAGTAACCAGTGTTCAAGAGGTATTGATCAGGTATCTTGTCAACAACCCCATGCATCTGATTAGCCTGGAAGAAAAATATTTAATGATCAAATGTAACGTTATAACGCTTAAATCACGCCTGGAAACCAATGAAATGAATGCTTATGCAACAGCTGAAACTTACTTTAAAGTACACTGTGGATGCTGACTTAATCACATCTTCGTGCATTGAGATCCCGACCATTCTAGTTGCACCCTTGCAGGATAGTGGTGGCACTTGTACATTCTTTTGCTGAAGTTCAGAGACGCGAACTTCATCATTGACGCTGAACAAACCATTGATTTCAAGTTCAAGAGAAGAGTTACTTAATTCTGGTTCGCCAATGAACGTAACATTCAGAGCAGCAAAACTGTTTAATGAAACCTCTTTCGGAAGAGATTCCAGCAGAGGATCTAGTTTCTCAACTGCGTCTTGCAACTTCTTAGTAACCGCATTTTCAACAGCGGCCCCAATTTTATCTCCAAAAGCATCAATCAATCTGGGTGGAAAGGTTCAAATGAAAAACATATTAACAACAGTCGTGAAAATTAAAGCGGGAAGCTTAGGAGGAAGAAGAGAGGCACAAAAATGAATTAAAAATTGGAGGCCAATACATAATATAGGCAAAATCAATTTCCAAACATGTATACCAAATGATATCAACGGAGTCTAGTTTTGAGTAATATATCCCAACATCTTGAAATCATCTACTTTAAAAAGTATGGTGTATGTATAGTTTTATAACAATCTCGAAGTTCTGCTCAAGTTATAGTTTGAAATTACAACTATAATACAGTTCAGTTATTCAAAGCGAGCAATGTGCAGAAATTTAAGTTACTTTTTCATACCCTTGGTACAGCCACGATGCTCCTCCATCCAAATCAATTAACAACTCGTTCACATAACAACCACAATCCAGAAGAGACAGCTTAAGAGATCCGTTTTCATTCTTCAAACTCAGAGTAAGCCCAACTTCCATACCTTCAACCTTAGCAAATGCACCATTGTCAATTCCGTTCAGTGAAACCAAACACATAAATAAAATTACATAACACACAAAGAATACGAAAACAATCATCAAAAGGGGCATTTCTCGCAAAGTTCACATTAGCATTGCAATCATACACGATATTAACTCTCTTCCTTTTCATAAACACAATTCAAACCACTAAAAGCAGAGTATCAGACTTTCATCACGGCAACACTACTCGAGAATCCCCAAAAAAGAGGCTAAAACTCTTTACAGTCCACTAATCCCGAATGAATCATTCAAAAGGGGCATGCCCCGTGACAATCAACTGCACGATAGAGTTTCTACTTACTGCAAATAAACTCATCAATCATCATGTGATAAAATCCTGAACAAACAAATTAAAAGAGACAGCAACAGCAACTCATCAACATACTTGAATAACTACATTCGCAGCTTAAAACAATGTGTTCCTAGTGTCAAACAAAAATCATAATCTCAATCTCAACACATTTGCATCCTACAAGAAGATCAAGACCGAAACTTTACCCGAACTTTAGCCTTCCCTCTATCCGAAATCTGAACCGGAACCAGCCAAGTAGTATACGAATAGCTCCAATCCAGGGTCAAGTTGGCAGTGGCGCCAGAAACATCAATAGTAATCCCCGAGTCACCGGTTCGGACAGTCGACTCAGTGGCATTAACCTTGTACAGTACGAGGTTCGAAGCCTCCAAATGAACCAAACCAAGCAAAGGGACTCTAATATCTTTCTCAATCTTCTGCACCTCAAAAGGGACCAAAGAAGTCTCAGCTTTTTCCACCAACACATCCTTCAAGAACTCGAGACCCTTGTTCGATATCTCCGCGGATATATACCCCTCATCAGAGCTCCCACAAAGGGTCCAAGAAGAGAGAAAAACAAGAAGCAAAAAAACTGCAGATAACTTGTTTGAATCCGCCATGGGAGAAGAACGGGAACCCAGATAGGATCTAAGGAGATTGAAGATGGTGGGAATATATAAATCTGGGCATGTTGAATTTCAAGATTTGAAGGAGTCGACAGGGGTTTATCTGATTAGTATTTTGAGAAGTTTTGGAGGTTTGTACGTAACAGTGACTTGCGGGAATTTGGAAATTGGCATATGATGGAAGTTGATGCTTCACGAGGTGGGGAGGAAGAAAGTGGTGTGTTCTTGTTTTTGAAACTATGGGTGAAATCGTCACCCCATGGCCAAAACTCGTTGGAGTTCTGATTTCGAGTCTTAACAAATTAGTTTTTTGATTTTATTGTTAAATGTTCATATGTAACCCTCATTTATTTCACACTAGTATGTGATAGTATGATTCTGAAATTTTTTAAAGTGTCAGAATAATTTAAAAGTGACATAAGTTTGGAGTCAATTCTGATCAATAATGAAAAGATAAGAAAAGGAAAATGTGCTTTCGTTCGCCTCATTTTCTTTATACGTGACAATATAACTTCAATTTTTTTAAAATAAAAAGGTTAAAATACAATCAAGTTAGCATGAGCTCGCAGCTAACGCGTGTTAAGGTCATTCGATGTTTAAATGACTTAAAAGGTCTCGAATTTAACCGGTTAAATATTTTTTAAAAGGATTGTCATTTTACTACTGAATATCTTCACCAGAATACTCACCACTGGTTAAATATTTTTTTAAAGGATTATCATTTTACTTATGAATATCTTCACCGGAATACTCACTGCTCGCCATTTCTGTATAATTGAGACCAGCTTGTCTATCAATCTACAAAGTTCAAAGAGAGGTATCTCAACAAGCCATTAGATATGAATTTAGGAGAGGAGTTTGGCCAATCTTGGCTAACGGAACACGAACAATCACACTAACTACGAGGTTTCAAAAATTTGTCATTTTCATTCGAGCACTCAGCATTGTCTTATCTGATAGAAGCAGTTCCAAGGTTGAGGTAATCGACGGTGAAATCGACCTAATTTGCCAATCCCTAGAATTTTCTGAACCTGAGAACTTCTCGATATCTCTCGCATCATGGGAAGCAAGAAAAGTATCGCCACAGTAATGATGATGGCGCCTGAAATCAATCTGCATAAATCCCAAATAATGATATTTTGGTATGGTTATGGTGCGTGGAGAAAAAGGAGAAGTGAACGAAAACTCTGAGCGGTGGTGTAAGATAGTATGCATATGGTGTTTGTTGGGAGGTCGCTTAAAATTTTCGGTGGAAATACGGAGTGTAAGAGCATCAGCAGTTACAAAAAAGCAAGGAAAGGAAGTGGCGAGGCATGAAAAGGGGATAAGTGTGAAAGTGTTAAAATTACTGGTGGTGGTGGTAGTGAGATGAGACACTATATGATGCTACTAAGTTGGGTGACGTTTATGGGTGGAGCTCAAGCAATATGGTGTCGTGACAATGTTTGTGATTGTTAAAATTAATGAGTTAATTTGCAAAATAAATAAAAAGATTTTTATCACTTGATTTTTGGACCAAAAACTGTGAAAGGGATTAATTTATAAACTTTTACAATTGGATACTAGGACTTTTGAAAAAATTATTAGTTGGTCAAAAGTTATATGAGAACTTTTAAAATACACTAAATGTCTCATTTTTCATCCAGAAAAATTCAGTCAAATTACCAAGAGTATTTATGTCACTGTAAAGTTCAAGTCAACGTTGGCTTAAATTACTTACTTAATATCAGCCAAGGATCAATTAAACACTTTAAAGAATTTCATGATTATATTAGCATTTTGATATTTGAACTAAAAGTCTAAAACACTTGAATTTTAAAGAGAAAAAATATTAAAATAAAACCATCAACAACATTGAAAGCAGTACTCCCTCTGTTTCTTTAACAATGACACACTTTTCTTTTTGGGTTGCTTCTTTTATATTGGCATACTTTCTATTTTTGGTAAGATTCTTTCAATTTCATCCACTCATTCTACTTTTTACATTCTACATTCAATTTCATCTGCTCATTTTCTTCTCCTAAATCCAAGCACATACACCTAGTGTGTCATTGTTAAAAAAAACAGAGGGAGTATATTATTAAGCGTTCACCCATATGTTGGTAAATAAGGGTCGTTTTCCAGACACCATTACTCCTTTTCACCAAAATAAATAAACGCCACCAAAGATTCATCGATTCACATTTAGTAAGAAGTTGGGAATGCAAATGCATAGAGCTCAAATAAAGATTCCCTGCTGGCTCAACGTGCTTTCTGGCATAGAAATAGACAGTGAAGTACCACAAAAACTGAAGGGATCTAGGATGTTGAAGGCACAACAATGTTGGTGATCAAATGATTTGAGTAGGAAGAGACAACGAGAAAAACAGAGAGAAGTTTACACCACGCAATCACATTGTCTAGAATCTATTGATTTGATTTTTCTTCTTTGGATCCTCTTCCCAAGTGATCTGTTCGTATTTGTTTGCATTCTCAATATGATTGGCCAAGCTAACTACTTCACACTAGGCGTCGACAAATAAACTCTCAAGTGACAAGAAAACTGAGTCTTCAAGAAATTCAACTAAAGCCATTTTGAAACCGAAAGGCACGTGGCTAATCACCTTTTGTACAATAATCCGCTCCGATAGCTCATTCTGTAGGTAAAGTGTAGAGCTCCCAAACCATCATAAGAAGTAATCCGGTGGAGGTTTTTTCACGGGGGCCCCTCTAGCTTCCTGAAAGTTCAGTTACGCATGAGGACAATGTAACGACAAACAAAGAACAAGGCATGAGCAATAGTAGAATGAGAACATATTTACAAAATATTGTGAAATACTACACTGTTTAAGCAGGTTATTTAAGGTATAAAAAAGAGGAAATAGTTCAATTTTTATCAAAGAACCGAAAAGAGAGCGAGTTTTTTTCTGGATTCCAAGTTAAGCTACCGATTATTGCAGCAGTACAGAACCAAACAACTTTATTACTACAAGTTCAGCAAGGTAGGAACTAGGTACAAACCTGTGGAGCGGCTTCAAAAACACGGAACTCCTTATTGAGATTCTCATCCAACTCCAGAATTGCTGCCACATTCCCACATCTGCCATTTATCCAAGCAGTCAAAATTAACTACACTATCCAATAAACTGCCTATAGAACTTATGATTACCAAAATCTCACCTGTAACAGTAATTAGGGGCCGACCAGACAGTAACAATCTGATTATTGAACATCCACTTGTAACCTTCCATAACTAGCTGGTGAGCACGGCATATATAGTCGATGTTATTTGAATGGTTAAATGGAGTAACAACACTGCTCCCAAACAGGAAACCTGCCCCCCGAGGACTCAAACCCCATCCTTCAACTATTTCTTCTGGATCAGACCATAGGAGGTCGCACATAGCGCCATCATGAGGTACCTCTTGTTTCCTGTCAATTGTTCTTATCTGGCAAGGAGGTTGATGGAAAACTGTAAGCACTCGGATCAACAGACCGCTCCAGATTTTAAAACTTAATCATTCAATATAGTATTCTAAACCTGATCTAAAGTCGAAATCGCTGGCGATAGGCCTCCATGAACAGAAAATATCTTGTTTTCAATGAGAGCTGATAAACTGCACAGATAGCGTTATACATTCAGAAGATGCAAAAAAGAACAGTTAGCGGGTGAAAAGAACAGAACATGGAAACCTGTGGCACCTACGAAATCAACCACAACTATGTCTGCTAGTGTACAGTGACAAAAGGCAGATTTGAAGACAGGCCAAAAAATTGTCCAGTATGACTTATAAGGGATAGATTGTTATTTTGAGAAACCTTTCTCTAGAATTGTGGGGAGCTGACAAACCCAGCAACCTCACGCCACAAAATTTAGCAAAGAATCAATAAGAAGCAGAACACACTAGTTTAAACTTTGAATGTGCGAATTCAAAAATTCATGAAGACTGGTTTGAGGACTCTAGACTTCACTGCAGTAATATACATTATTACTGTTAGAACCAAACAAAATTAACAATATTTGGCAACACAAGAGGGTTGGTTGAGAAAATTATTCCTTGCAATACACAGCCCCCTCAGCTCACTTGGATATTGACCAGTTACAGAACAAGTGTTCCTACGTGAAATTTCCTTTTGCAAGAATATTAAACATGTTCAGCATGCTACATGATATTCACTATTTATAACCTATTCAAGAGTCATGAGAAAATCATAACAGGCTCTGTCTATGGTAAGAACACCCTGATTTAGTATCAGTATAGGTAGAGAGAACTATTAAAAGTCATACTTTGCCTAGACAACCAAAAAAAGCAGTCATGACTCATGAGAGAACTTGACTGCAATGTCACTCACAGCCACAGGGACTTTAGGCCTTAATCAACAACAACCAGGCCTTTTTATCCCCCATTGTATCCGGTCACGACATATAGACTTCAGACCTTATTAAAAGTCGGTAAAGATTAACAAAACGCCGCAGCCATAAACTTATGAATTAGTATCTTAGCTACAACGATCAGTGTGTCATGAATTTCTGGGAACTATGACGCTTATATCAAACAAGCTATACTAAAAATATAACCACGGCTAGAAGGGCTACGATTTCCCATTCAGGTACTGTCAAATCTAAGGTATCAAGAATTCACCATATGCAAAAAGATTAAAAGAAAAGGTAAATTCAGACTAAACAATGACAGTGAAAAGGAACTACAAACCTCAAATAATCAAAAATATCAGTGCAGTATCTCCAAACGTTCACAGATCCATATTTGCGTAAACACTCGTCATAGAACCCATATACCTGAACGGAAGGGAAATAAAGTAATCACTGATAGAACTTAGATGAACACCAAACAGCATATAGAACTATAAAAGTGATCGCAGCTAACCTGCGTGATCTGCCGACTCTCATGGTTTCCCCTAATGAGAGTTATTCGATCAGGGTATCTCACCTAAAGTTTCAAAGTCCAGTCAGAGGAGCAGAGAGACTAATTGAAAATTGGATAATTTAATCAACACAACTGAGTTATAAACTGAGAAAATTGCAAAATAAACAGAAGATTTGAGATTCAAGAATAAAATTTGCAAATTGGATAGCAATTAGCATAAGAAATATAAAATTAAAGAAAAATGGTTTATATGTTACAAGTTACAACAGAAAATCACACTTCATAGACACACAAAAGCTGCAGCTATCAGCCTATCACCCCTGAAAGGCATTGGTTATTGTATGTTCACCTCTGAGAGATTGCTATATTTGAAGTCGTGAAACTAGCAGATTGACAAATAATTTCACCACTAGAGCACCAAAGATACTCATGCAAACATCAGCCAAAATTCTACACTACCTTTAATGCAAGGAGAAGAAGGAACGTTTCAACTGAGTAAAATCCTCTGTCAACGAAGTCTCCAAGAAATAAGTAATTTGTCTTTGGGCAATCACCTCCAACTTTAAACAGCTCTTTCATATCGTAAAACTGCCCATGGATATCACCACATATCTGCAATTAGCAAATGAATAGGATTGGAATTCCAATGATTCTAGCAAGACAAACCAGTCTAATCATACAGTTATTAATCACGGAAATAAAAATGTTGAGTCCAATCCAAATAAATAGTGCAAGCTGTTAGCATTAGCTTTGAAAAAAATAAACCTGACTGCCCTTGACTGTACATCACAAGACAGGATTTATACTCAACTATGCATCGCATGGGATTATACTATATTTTCAAAACTACACTGCATCTATACTTTACAAGTTTTGGGCTGCAGTCTTAGAGATACAAATAGTCGAACTCCGCCCTTGTTTAAATGTATCTAACACGGTCGGTCTCATGTCCGAATAAAGACAATGATGCATTAGGTCCATTACCAAAGTGAGAGAAGCTACTACTTAGTTTTAGTTTTTCGACTACATACAAAAGGAGCTTAATAGCTGCACATACTCCTGCAAAGCCAAACCTTGAATTCCTTTCCCATTTCACCAAGCCTCTACGCATACTCCAAAACAGCGCTCTGACATTAAACTCTTCTATGCATTCAGAATATCAAGAAAACACATCCCTAAACCATAAAACATGCCACAGCTGCCTTTATAACACCATTACTACATTCAAAATTTAACCGTAGTAATAATAAATCACACATCAGTGACATCACTAATTTTAGTCTACTTTGCTCAGGCAATCACCAACAAGCAGCGAATACAATAGCACGCCGGTGAATCTGTGAAACGACAAAACAGGACAGAATTCAACTTACAGTGACGGGAGCATCAACCCGCTGAACATTGCTCTCTTCGACGAGAATCTCCATAGCCTTAAGACATAGAGCTTTGACCTCCGATTCCGTCAGCGGCTCGCATCGCTTGAGCTGTTCTATCTGCCTATCGAGGTCGGAAGACATCGTTTCACTTCCAAGTCCGGCCGGAAAATACCTCGCAGGATCCGGGATCGGTAGGAGTAGTGTTCAACGGCCGCCGCCCACCGCCTTGCGTCCGGTGGTGGAAAGTGGAGGCGGAAGGAGGAGAAGGGCGGAGGGGCGATGTTCGGTGAGCTGTGTTCAGCTCTTTCTTTCTTTTTAATTTGTTTTATTTTTATTTTTTATATCTTTTTTTTATTAGTAGTAGTTTCATGTGGTCTACGTCTGCTTCTTCCGGAACGGTGTCGTTCTGAATTTTGGTATTTCGTGCTTTTGCCCGCTTTTATTTTGCTCGGTTTTGGTTTTCCCTCGCTTTTTCCCCCTCTTTTGAGTAAATTAATTACAAGACAAATGCATCAATATTCACTTACCACCAAATGTGTGATTAATTATAGATTCAGTCTCAAGATTTAAATTTTAAATTAGAATAAATTAAGATAAAAAAATTATTACATTATTCGGGTCATAAACGTATAACAACTACATGTTGCATAATACATTTTTAATATTGCAACTAAAATCTTTTACCTTTCTATAATATTATTCAACTCCGTCATTTCATATATTTTTCTATAATTTTATTCAATCCCATCATTCCATATGACTTTTATATATACTCATGCTTTGCACTGAGATTTACAGTTTCCCTTTAGCTTTTTGTTAAAAAATAGATTTATTCATAATAAATATATTTAGTAGAATGAACTAGTAATGTTATTGTGTAGAATCTTGTTGAATTGTGTTTTTTAATGCTAATTTTGTATTGCACGGAGTTTTATTTTAATCCGCTTAACTGTTAATCGAAATTTAGATTTATTTGATGAAAGTTTTTAGAGGATAAAGTTTTTCTTATAAAATGAGGAAAATACAGAGGACTGGGATGCAATTATTAAAATATTAAATTAAAATCATGATTTAGAGATGGCCTCCTGTGAGGTAATCTAAACTTTAGGCAGGATTCTTTATGCAATTCTAACTATATTCTTGATTCATGGACCTATCTCTAATAATTTCACAGATACTTATCTCTAATATTTTCCAATGGCTTTTTTGTCCAATTTTTCCCATCATTTTCTCGCCAACTGCAATCCGCAAAAAAAATCAAAAAATAATTTGAAAAATATTTTTTAAAATGGGAAAAAATTAATATGATCATCGAACTAAAAACTATAAACATCGCGAAAAATAGCAGAACATCAACGAAAAGTCATAAAAATCAACTTAAAAATTGCAGTAAAAAAACAGATAAAAATAAATAAAACAGCAACAAATATATAAAAATCAAATAAAATTTAAAAAACATCAACTACATCTAACAAAATATCAACTAAAAATCATAAAAACATCAACAAAATCTGCAGTACCTCAATAATAAAAATTCTTCAAAAAAAAGAATCTAGTGGGATTTGAACTCGGGTTGCCAACCTCAAAGACTAGAGTAAGAACCACTACACCAGAAACACATTATTGAATATATACTCAGTCAAATAATATTAAATCTCAACATGTAC
>JAULKJ010000011.1:8911056-8925705 GCA_032355405.1 Rubia balearica | reverse complement strand
GGGTTGCATGAATCGGGTTATAAATTTTATAACTACTACATGTTTCATAATAAAACTTTAATATTGCAACTAAGACCATTTACCTTTTATTATTCTAATTAAACCCCGTCTTTCCATAAGTTATGGAAAGACGGTCTTTCCCAAGACTTTGTCTAAAAATCAACTTAAAAATTGCAGTATAAATAGATAAAAATATATAAAATAGCAACAAGTATATAAAAATCAAAAAACTTTTAAAAAACATCAACTACATCTAACAAAATATCAACTAAAATCATAAAAACATCAACAAAAATCTGCAGTACCTCAATAATAAAAATTCTTCAAAAAAAGAATCTAGTGGGATTTGAACTCGTGTTGCCAACCTCAAAGACTAGAGTAAGAACCACTACACCATAAACACATTATTGAACATATACTTAGTCAAATAATATTAAATCTCAACATGTACCTCAAGAACATAAATACTTCAAAATAAATGATCTGGTGGGATTCGAACCCAAACTTCTAAGCTTAAGAACAGAGTACTAACCACTAGACCAGAGAACCTTTAATTATCAAAAACTCAGTCAAAAAATAATAAAACTCAGTAATCTCTTTGGGGAAAAAAAGAAAGAAAACCTCACCTCTCACAAGCAGAAGTTGCGTCATCCCCTCCGTCGTCACCCGACGTCACCTCCGTCTGCCGTCGATAGCGTGTGTCTACACGCGTGATCTTCTTATTCAATTGCGCGTGTGGATCTCATGTGCCCCGTCATCGTCGCCAACATTCAACCACCGCCACTGCAATTACAACCTTCACCGCTACAATTAACCGTTGTTGCTATGGTTTTCACGTTGATCGCAGCGCCTGAAGATTATCCGCTGGAACTCGTCGATCGCAGTGCCTAAATCTCCATCGTGAGCTTGTCAATTGCAGCACCGGAGGAGAAGAATCGATGACATAAACCGGCAGTTTCGCGACGGAGAACAAAGGTGGAGGCAATGGAAATCCGGCGGACATCAGTGAGAAACTTGCAGACAGAGCATATCGGAGAAAATTCGACAAAAAAATGATGAGATTCCAGCATCCGAGGGTGGCTACCGGCGTCAAACGGCGGTTTTCAATCGGAGAAGGCGGTTTCTGATTGGAAGCTAGAAAAAATGAAAATGAAAATCCAGATATTTTGTAGGTATTTATAGTATTTTGATAATTGCATTGTAAGTCCCTAAATTTATCTGTAGTTTTTTTTTAAAAAAACTCATCCAAAATGAAAATTCTTATAATTGCATAATAAACCCTGTCATAAAATTTAGGCTGCATAAAATAAAACCTTTAGTATGATTTATTCGTTCTCATCAACTGACGATGTCATTTCTCTCATTTTCTCTCTCTCACCTTCCTGTCTTCATTTGGCACTAGTGGAGAAAGGGTGATTAGAGGCAATAAGTTTCGAATCTGGAATTCCCACCCAACTCACCCTTTTTATTTTAAAGGAGGTTTTAAATCGATTAAATGCAATTTCACCTTTAATCAATTTCGATTAAAGACAGTTCTACTATAGAACAACCTTTAATAGGCTACCTTTAATGTTGGCTTTTTGATCCACTATAAATTGAAATCAAATCCTTATTTTTTCTCCTTAGGTTTAGTTTTTATCCTCCCTCATTCATTCACTCCCGCCTCTACTGCTGAAACCCCTCAGCCCACACCCCATGAAAACCCTTCGCTCACCCCCAGCCGCCCTCCACCCTCACGCCTCCACCTTCGTGGCTGGAGAATGGCTCCGCCGATGAAGCTCATTGCTGCGTCGAACCACTATCATTGTGTTGTTGCCAGAGATCGAACCCTTGTCGTGTGTTGTTGTTTTGTTGTTGCTCTAGTTTCCACATATAGCTTTGTTTCATCAGTTTTTTTCTAGAACCACAAAAATAGGTTCAGAATTTCAGAACCCGAATTAAAGGTAATTTTTGAACCATGTTTAATCTATTTAGATTAAAGCCAGGATCATAGAAGGCATTTGATCTGATATAACCGCATTTAATCGAGAATTTTTCACTAGTGTCGCTCTCTCTATTTTCAATATGGTTTCCTTCATTATTCTTGCTCCTGCGTTGACTCCCTCCTGCGTTGACTCCCTCATGTTGTTATAAGTTGATTTTCAGTTTATAATTAAATTTTTATGTTTTTCTCATTCTAGAAATATGAAATCAATCAATTTCAAGAATGTTTATGGTGTTTGTGTTGCGAAATCTAGTTTCCAAAGTCAAGTAGTATATATATTTTTGTTATTCTTGAGGATGAACCAAAAAGTTTATTTCACAAATTTGTAAAACTTTTTTTTTGGTTGTTGTATAAGATGTTATACTGCAGTTGATGGTGTTTTGTATGTTTTAGCTAATATTTATACTAATGTCCTTGATGTTTATAATTAGTTTGTTATACTCCTTGATGGAGTAAATTTTTTTAACCATTAAATGGAGTTTTGGAGGAATAATGACAACCAAAAATTCCGTACGTTGTTTCATTAATTAATGATGTTTTATATTTTTCACTTTACGTTTTTGTGCCCGTTATCGATTTTTTATTGTTTATGATTTTTCCAATTGATGTCTATGGGACAATTATCAATATTTTTAATGTTTATGCATTTTTCATTTGGCGTTTATGTGTGCGTATAGTTTTTGTTGTTATATGTGCATATACAGTTGATTTACTCTGATTATTTACGAATTTTATTTTTATTTTAAAGAAAATTGTAGCAGATTATAGATGAGACTAATTGTGGCATTTTACTTCTTTTAGTTTTTGGAAATGTTTGATGTGTTCCGTTATTTGTATTGTTGTTTATTATTATTTTTTTATCTTTCATATTCAAATAATAATCACCTAAAAATGACAATGTGTTGGATTGTCCTCACTCAATCTTCCATACTTGAGTTAAGTTGATGTTATTGGGTGGGCGATGGACGATGAAGTTAAAAGAATGGGAAAGGTCAAGTGTATGATGTCAGACGTGTTTGATATTAGTGGTTTTAGGAGTTATGTAGTGCTTGTTATGACATAGATTGAGTGTGTTTGACCATTATAGTGTGGTATTAAGTTACATTTTGGTTGCATTTTGTTTTTAGTTCGTGGAAGCATCAATTGTGTTGAATTTTCAATGTTATACATGTTAGTTTTGTTAGTAAAATAGATGTTGAAATTTTCCATTTTCAAAATAAAGTTATGTTATCTTTTTATGTTTTTCTGCTAATGTTTTATGTGTTTTAAATAGAGATTTATACAACTTATGTTTAGAGTTTTTCTTTGCTTATAATGAGTTTGACGAGAAATAAGAGAGAATGTTCGTCTATTTTTTTAAAATCTTTTTTGCATAGAGAGCTCTATAATTTTGTAAGTAAATGAAATTAACTTCGAAATTACAACAATTAGGTTGCTGCACTAGTATTCGCACTTCATAAACGCGGCATAATTTTTTTTGTAATGGCAACTTTAGTGTCAAATCGGACTTCAGATCAACAATGCATAAAACAATAGCGTTTAACAACGTAATTCTTTAATTTCAACTAAACATTACAACATTAATGTGAAAATTATTTATAAGAAAACAAAAAAATGGTAGAATTTTATGCCAACATGGGCCAAAAACATAGTCATTTATAATCCCTGGATATTTATTGAAATCCCGAAACTGAAGAAATGATGTCGTATCATGTAAATCTAGTCGTGATTTGTAAGGAAGCGGGAATGGAAGTGATGAAGATGGAGGGACGAAAGAAACCCTTAAACATAATGTCACTTTCAAAAACAAAAGAAGTTAGTTTTAGGATCAAAACGACACCGTTTATGTAATCGTAAAAATGACTTAAATGTCCCTTATTATAGTGTGTTTTGGAATAATAGAAGCGGGTTTTGGTGGAGATCTGCCCTGCATCCGCCCCAATGAGGCGGATACGGAGGTAGTTTTTTGGGGTGGGGCGAGTATAAGTATAAAAATGATACCCATTATGGGTAGTTGGTCGGGTATGTATATTAGTTCACACCCTCCCCACCAAACCCGCAATATACCCACAAATTTAGTATATTATAAAGAGTTAAGTGCTAAAATGACCCCGACTTTAGGCTGAAAGTGTCAATATAACCCTACAATCTCAGAAAATTCCAAAATAACCTTTGACCTCGTTGACTTTTTGGTCAAACATTTTACGGTCTAATTTTGTTAAAAGACCAATATGGCCTCATTAAAAAAATACAAAAACAAGATAAGACCACACTACCCTTCTATTTTATCTCCTACTTTCTTCCATTTTCTTCTTTCCTCACCTTCTTCCAAACCGAGGTTTCCTAAAAGTACACAAACCGAGGTTCCCTCACCTTCTTCCATTGTCACCTTCTTTCCTCCCTTCTATTAACTTCTCCCCACCGCTGAAAGCACACAAATCGAGGTTCCCATCACAGTTGAAAGTGCCAAAAGATGCTAGTATGGCCCAATCGTCATTTCGTACGAAGATTGTTGAGCGGGGAGAGGGGTGGTGGGTCTCAATTTTTTGGCGTTTGGTTGAGCAGCACCGAAAATGGTGGTGGAGGTGGCATGGGGTTGTGCGGGTGACGAGCGGGGAGAAGGGGTGGTGGGTCTCAATTTTTCCGGTGTTTGGCTGAGCGGCACCGGAAATGGGGGCGAAGGTGCGTGGGGCTGTGCGGGTAGAGGGGGTGGTGGGTCTCGATTTTTTCGACGCTAGACTGAGTGGCACCCGGAAATGGTGGCGGAGGTGGTGTGGGGTTGTGGGGTTGGCTGTGCGGGTGATGAGTGGGGAGATGGGTGGTGAATCGAGGGCGGTGAATCCCTTAGCGGCAGAGCGCGCACTGGGGTGGTGAATTGAGGGTGGTGGTGGGGTGTTGTGACTCAAAGGCGGCTGTGAGGGACTACAACATATGGATTTAGGGTTTCGAGGTGGCGAGTAGTGGTTGGGAGAATTAGCGGAGGTGGCAGGGGATGTGGTCGGTGGATGAGACCCCGCGGTGGTGGGGTTAGGGTTTTGGGTGTTGCAGCAACGAGGTGGTTGGTCAGAGCACAGTGACGGTGGAGCACGACAGTAGCGGCGCGTTGAAAAAGAAAGATAGGTTGAGGGGCTTGGGGTATTTTGGGTATAAAGTTTTCTGCTTTTAATTTAAAATTTCCAGCTTTTAAGTCAAGGCTACTTTAGTCATTACACTTTCTTCTCATCGGCGGAATTTAGAGGGTCGACGCCGGAAATAGGAATTTTGGGTATATCGGCACAAATGTTCCAAAAGTTAGGGTTAGATTGACACATACAATAATTAGTTAGGTTTATATTGACACTTTATGAGAATGCAGGGTTAAATTGACACTTTCAACCTAAACTCAGAGTTATAAATGTAAATAATCATATTATAAATTAGTATTTATCTATAATGCACATATTTTACCTATCATATTTTAATGTAAATACATTTTTTAAATATTATAGTAAAGTGGATTTTAGGTGTTTTAGGAAATAAAAGTGGGATGAGTATGACGACTTTGAAATGGATAGGGGGATCCAAGTGGGCAATGGGACGGGTGAATTTTACATAATACCCGATGAGGTGGGGTGAATTTTAATATCTATCCGCCATGGGTAATGACACGGGTATATGTATAATAATTTTAGGTAGACATAAATATGAATGTAATATAAGTCGTACTCATCCAGTCTCATTGTCATCCCTAAATACAACTACTATTTTGGAGTATCATTTTAAAAATATATAAGAACTTTAAAATTTACAACTCTGAAAGTGAAGATGTAAAAACAAATCATCAACTAAATAAACCATTTACTCCACAAACTAAGTAAAAATTAGGACTCTAAATATGGAAATATAAGATCAAGACTAGCCGGGGAAGTCTAGAATCTAGACCGCGCCCGTTTAGCGGCGCCAACAAAACTGCGTACATTTGCTGGGCGAATAGATCTTGGAATCTATAGTTTAAGCGAAATCTTGGAGTTTAAACGCAGCCTTACGCGGCAGAAAGCGATGGAGATTGATTCCGCCCCAATCGGTCGTTGCTCCAAAGAGAATCAGAAAATCTATCAGGATTGGTTCGCATTTGCCGATTCAGGTAATTCCCAATTCGAACTGGAGCTAATAATGGACACTTTCTCTATGCGATCGTGGATTTACTTTTGTGTCTTGCTTGAATTGCAGACGGAGATGGGCGGCTTACTGGAAATGATGCCACCAAGTTCTTTGGTCTGTCCAATTTGCCCCGCCAGGACCTCAAACAGGTAAAATTAAGATAAAAATCCATTATAGTTTTTGGTTTTTGTGTGTGTCAATGTGTGTGGATGCTAATTGAATAACATAAGGTTGATATTTTCAGAATACAAATTTTTCATGATTTTGATTATGCATAGAATAAGATAGTATTTCGTTAGTCATTCTGTCGATGGGGTTTAGATATGTTTCTGATGTTGTGTGTGTCACCATGTCAATTTTTTTTAATTTTACGTTTGAGCTAAAATTTTAATTTATCCCCACTTTTCCACAAGGTTTGGGCTATTGCAGATTCCAAACGACAAGGTTTTCTCGGTTTCAAAGAGTTTGTCACTGCAATTCAGGTTAGAGTTTCCCCCTTTTTGTGGCCGTCACTTGTTGTGAATTCTGTGATGTGATGCTTATACTGTTATACATTTATATTGGAATTTCTAGCTAGTTACGTTGGCGCAAGCTGGTCATGCACTGAGTGGCGATATCTTAAGTGCGGATGGTAAGTAGTATCGCTAGTAATGTGTATTACCCATCGTGAGTTGTTTTGAGTTTTTATGTGTTCATCTTACTCTTTTGGCAAATCCTAAATCTTTGCAGTTGACTTTGAAAGTTTGAAGCCCCCGACAATGGATGGATTGGATATTATGATAGCTGTAAGTTATGCTTATTTATATGCAAATTTTTTTTATACTGAATTAATTTGCTTCTTCTTTGATCAACATCTCTTTATTGCATCTATGCAGAAAAAGAAGAACGCGTCTAAAAGTGCACCTGAACCTAATGGTGCGATTTTGTTTATCTAAACAGATTGTTTGTTCCGATTTCCTCTTCTTTTCTTTTTCACTATTTGGGTGACATAAGCTTTTAAGTTCTACTTGTTCTTAAAATATAGGTTCTCCTGAGTTGAGACCTACACCATCGTCGACTTGGTTTTCCTCTTCAAAATCCGCAAAGAAGGTATGGCAAACCACTATTTTAGTTTCATAAGGATTATCTATATGGCACTGTTCCTTATGACTAGGTTTCACCCTGCTTTTTTATCCTGATTTTTGTAAGATGAGGGATACCATTTTCATTCTCTGTTCTGCAATATTCAGGTATCTTTAAGCTCCGTTACATCGATCATTGATGGCTTGAAAAAACTGTATGTCCAGAATTTGAAACCATTAGAAGCAACATACCACTTCAATGACTTTGTCTCTCCCCTGTTGGTAAGTTGTATGTCTGCTTCCTAATTTACTTATTTGCTGCCCTGGAGCAATATTTCTATTAGCTATCTGGTAAATTGGATACAAACACGGGTTTCATTGTTGTCCATTCATTTGTCAGACAAGCAGTGATTTTGATGCCAAGCCAATGGTGATGCTATTGGGTCAATATTCCACAGGGAAAACAACTTTCATCAAACATCTCCTACAAACAAGTTATCCAGGTTAGTGTTTTATGATCACATTTGCTATGCATTTCATATTAGACTACTCCTAAATATCATTAATATGATATGTTGTTGTTAACAGGGGCTCACATTGGACCAGAGCCTACAACAGACAGATTTGTGGTTGTCATGGTATATACTGCTGATGAGATTCTTCATGGGCTTTTCCTTTTAATATTCTGATATTTTCCTATTACAAAATAACTATTGATAGGGGCACTGGAGTTTCTCTTTCCCTCATTTTATGTTTGATTGCCAATTGAATTCAAATAGAGATATCTCAGATGTTTCTTGTTAACATCATTAACATTCTCAGGGATTCTGATTCTTTTTTAATTACTGATTGCTTTTCTGAAGAATGGGCCTGATGAAAGAAGTATTCCGGGGAACACAATTGCTGTACAAGCAGACATGCCATTTAGCGGTTTGACTTCTTTTGGGACCTCATTTTTGTCGAAATTTGAGTGCTCTCAAATGCCACATTCTGTAAGTTCCTGGGTATTTTTACTTTGGAACTGTGAAACTTTTGTGTTGTTACAGTATAATATCCTGAAATTGTTTTATTAACTATTACGACATACTTTTACTCGTATCTTTAAGCTATTGGAGCACATAACCTTTGTGGATACACCTGGAGTTTTGTCGGGAGAGAAGCAAAGAACACAAAGAAGTTATGACTTCACTGGTGTTATATCTTGGTTTGCTGCAAAATGTGATCTCATTTTGCTTTTGTTTGATCCTCATAAACTCGACATTAGCGATGAATTCAAACGGGTCATATCATCACTACGAGGGCATGATGATAAGATTCGGGTGGTTTTGAATAAAGCGGATCAAGTCGATACTCAACAGGTGAGGACTGCATTGAAGTATCTTTTTGAGATCCCTCTCACTAGCCCTTGGTTTTGCTAAGTATTATTTTGGGACGTTGTTTTAACTCACCTTTCCCTTACCTTTAAATGTAGCTTATGCGAGTATACGGAGCTTTAATGTGGTCTCTCGGCAAAGTGCTAAATACTCCAGAGGTTACAAGGGTTTATATTGGGTATATTCTCTATCACTGAGAAGTTTGTTTCGGTTAGATATCTAATGTAGTAGTTCTGTTTTTGCAAATGAGGTAGCTTTACTCCATTTACTGTGTCCCTTTTGGTTTTATTTGCTGATCTTATTATTTTCCATATTCTAATGGATTTCCTTTGTACACCTCCCCTTTTTTTGCAGTTCCTTCAATGACAAACCCATAAACGCCGCCTCTGGTCCCATCGGGAAAGAACTGTTTGAGAAAGAACAAGAGGACCTTCTTACGGACCTAAAGAACATACCCAAAAAGGCCTGTGACCGTCGTGTAAGTTGAAAGCTCTTTCTTTTATCGACCCTCTGATTGCTCCATGACTTTTAAATGTATGGCGGTTTCTTTCCTCTAGATAAATGAATTTGTCAAGCGTGCTCGGGCTGCGAAGATACATGCTTACATCATCGGGCATCTGAAAAAGGAAATGCCCGCCATGATGGGAAAGGCAAAAACCCAGCAGAGGCTCATCGACAATCTAGAAACAGAGTTCGCCAAGGTACAGATACGCTCTTCTACATATCTGCTTCAAGTTATGCTAAATCTGTACATTTTTTCATCCATTCATTTCCACTCGACAGGTTCAAAGAGAGCACCATCTCCCGGCAGGTGATTTCCCAAACGTCGAGCATTTCCGGGATATCCTGGGTGGCTACAGCATGGATAAATTCGAGAAGCTAAACAAAAAGATGATACAAAACGTGGATGATATGCTCGGATATGACATCCCGGAACTTCTCAAGAATTTCAGAAATCCTTATGACTAAATGTGATGTCTTTTCCAGCGTCGAAATAGCGCCATATATACAAGGATGTAGCTCATAAGTTTGTAGATTGCGAGATGAATCAATCATTCCATTCCTCTGTACCGCATCCGTTTAACTTTTATACAGTGTCTATTGACCATTTGAGCTTCATTTAAACAAGGGTTTTCATCTTTTATTATTATGTAACTAATAAAGATGAAAGAATCGAAAAATAAAATTACGAAAATTTTAAAAAAACTTAAAGCTCAGGAGTGCACATTTTCATCCGAGGTCAGATGTAAGCGGTGACCCACACCGCCGAGGCACAATATTCATCATAACTAGATTGCACCAGCCGGGAATCGAACCCGGGTCTGTACCGTGGCAGGGTACTATTCTACCACTAGACCACTGGTGCTTGTTGCTGATGAACCAAATAAAACCAAAATATTCTTACAAAATTCTATGTTTAAGACTTCTTATTTAAATGCCTGTTATGGAGTTATAATAATGTAGTGATAAATGCCCTTTAAGTTTTGTCATAAGTGTTATCCCCCTCCATCCCAAACTAAGGCTTCTTTCTATAAACTTTTTGCATAAACATTTATGCATGCTGATAGTGAAAATGAGTTGGTCGAATCTTAACAGTAAATTTCAGCAAAAATAAGCAAATAGTCAAAATAGAAATTTTATGATGGGATAGACAAAAATTAAAGTAGGAATGGATGCCGGGGTATTTGAATTCTAAATTTTAGAAATAAAAAGTACTTATACAACCTTCAACTCTTTGACAATGCAAATATAATAACCCTTGTTTTCTAAAGTGCTAATTTACTCTGTTCCTATCTGATTTTTTTGGTCGACGATGGTATTCACCGATTATATTTGAAAATACCAAATATCCTTCAAATTTAGAAAAATGTATAAAAATTAAAATTTCTATTTTACCCCTTACAAATTATTTGAACTCTTCTACCCATCTCCGACAACACCTTTCTTTTTAACAATGCCTTTCGCCAACTAAATTTGGGTTCATTCATCCACTCGTCCCACCCAAATTCCATAAAACTGAACCCAAAACCCATAAAGAAGTAGACATTGATGCAAAACTCATAACCTTGTCCAGCTTGTCCCACCAATTTCATAAACTGAACCTAAAATCCATAAATGAAGTAGACATTGACGCAAAATGGTGAGGTGGTGTCGGGGCTATTCGATCAGTCACAGCCAACTGATATGTGGGCAACCTTCTTCATTGAGGTATCGTTCCAATTGAGGTAAAGGTTCTTCAATCAGTATTTGGACATCTTTATTCAATTGATTCAGGAGACGATTAAGGTTCCCGGGATCGTTTCGAGCTTTGCTGTGAATTTGATTATAGCCTTCTCCATTGAGGCCATGGTGGAGCGAAAAGTCCGACGGCAAAATGATCCGCTAAATTTACGATCAACGTCTGTTTTCGACGGCAGCGTTATGAGTTTTCGAGTCAATGTTGGTCGTGGGTATAAGAACACTTATAAAAATTTGAAAATTATATTTGCAGTTAAAAGGAAATTAAGAGTCATCTAATTATTTTAACCTTTGCCAAAAGTATTGCTCAACTCTTCGACAATCATAAAAAACTTAACGCGAACAATAAAAATTGATTTTTTTCCAACTTAAACTCAAATGATCTGACCTAAATGCCCCTATTGATTATAAATTTAACTAAATAAAAAATGATGTAACATCTCATGAATTAGTTAAACACTCCACCCTTTGAAACATACTTTCCAAATGTTCGATTTATTACTCAATTTTTTTAAAAAAATTAAGGCTCAGATGTGCACAGTCTCATCCTAGAGGTCAGATTAATACGGTGACCCACACCGAAGAGGCACAAAATCATCATAGCCATTTTGCACCAGCCGGGAATCGAACCCGGGTCTGTACCGTGGCAGGGTACTATTCTACCACTAGACCACTGGTGCTTGTTGCCGATGAACCAAATAAAACCAAAATATTCTTAGGAAACGCAATGTTTAGGCTTTTTTACTCAAACTTCCGCTACAATAACCATACTCCCATAGTTTCATTCAGCTCTTTAACTTTCCCGCCAGAATTAATCCGCTGTCGGAATCACCAGGCAGAACAATCACGCCATAAAACAATTTGAATCCGTAAGAAAATTTATCTTCCTCGGAATTTCTGATTACTTTTTCTCTTGTTCTTCTCTAGATGATTTCTGCTTGAGCATGTCCTCAAACTGTTTGATTGAATGCCTCAATGAACATTGGCTGTAACTTCGAGTCCTCCTTTATTTTTTTGTTGGTTTTATGTACGTTTGAGTGCAGATTAGAGGGAAAATTTTGAACCAAAATGCTGCAACAAGGGATGAAGAAGGCGATCACTGATAATCCGAAGAAGCTTGCTGAATTGATCGACCTCGTGAATCTCCCTTCGACGCTCAGAGAATTCACGGGCCATTCGCGGAGTTCGCGGCTGGGTTGTTTTAAGCACGTATGGTCATATATCAAGGAGAACAACCTTCAGGTCTGAGTCTGAATTTGCGAGATTGTTGTTTTATGATCGATGCACCTTGTGTTTATGTTTGCTTCTGATTGTTTTCCTTAGGATCCAAGTAACAAGAACCTAGTCAATTGCGATGAGAATCTGAAGAGGATACTTCTGGGAAAGGCTCGAGTTGATCTTGCCGAGCTTCCTATGTTGATTAAGTTGCATTTTCCGAGACAGCAGAAATAAATGGGATCCATGTTATTGTAAGTTCATTTATTATGAAGTTTTTACATTGTTCGAAGTACTATGAATAAGTTAAGAACATATTAGAAAAATACAGATAGAGAATGGTTTGCTGCATGTTGTGCTATTATGCTATTTGTCTTCTCTGTGGGATGGAAAGAATCCCAGAATACATACTGACTTGCATTTGTGCAAGTAAACGGATTATATCTCCCACATGCATATCCCATCTCGAAAGTTCCCGTCCCACAACATGACATCCCGGTATTTTCAAACCCTGTGATCGAAGAGCAATAAGTCTTTAGTGATTGATACCCGTCATTGGTAATAAAGAAGGTAGTAAACTCTTACCGTAGGAGCTAGGATTGTGGATGATGTCTGAAAAGATTTCATAGGGGTCCGAGAAGACCAGTTGAATCCCTGTTAGCTCCTCCTTTAGCTTCTCGACCAATGCTCGTAGCTTCTCATTGAACTCCCTAGCCAAATCATTGTACCTTTCTAGGCAACCACCTCTTAGTGTGAGATTCATGCGTCTCTCGAGGGGAAAACAACCAATCGGTCCTAGCCCAGCCAGAGATATCTTCCGGCTTCCTAGTTGGTAGAGTTCCGTGACAAAATTCCTAGCAAGCCCTACTAAGAAACTCTGATACTCTTCAATGGGATACCGTGATGACCTTTCCGGGAGCATGTAGTAGTTCTCTAAGAAATCATTCGTTCCCGAGCTTATCATGTAGAGGGCTTCCCTCAATACTCTCTCGGCTTCTGCTTCTCCCATGTAACTTTTCAACCGCTTCTGGAATTCTTTGTAGTATTCTAACTCTTTCCACAACGGAATAACAGCCTGCATTTCATTAAAAAAACTTGAATGTCAGATAATGTCGTGCTTATTTGTTCATTATTGACATTGAGTGAGTTGAAACCTTGTTATACTTACAAAAACATCGGAAGTCACATTGTCAAAGCCGGTCCCGGCTGAAGCAAAGCAAACGCCGGTAGCAAAGTCCGATATGTTGTAGCTTGGATCGAGGTAAGCCGGTATTGTTTTCTTGATCCCGAAAGCTTCAGAGACAAAGTCTGTCACGAGCCGGCCATTGGAGAATCGGCCTGTTGGTTGGCCATCTTCATAGTCGCGGCCGTAGGGCTTGAAATTGCTCTTCACGATTGTTGAAATGTAGTTGTTGTTCCCTGAATCCACAGACGAGTCCCCGAAAGCTATGATTGCCGGAACTGAAGCACCGGTTTTCGGGGTTTCGAGTGAGAAATGAACCAAAAGAAGCACAATGTAGAAGGCTTGATGAGCCATTTCTTCCTTACTCAGATGTAGAAAGGGAATGGACGTTTAAATTCTGCAAAACTGTGGCGTTGAAGTTTGTCAGTTTTAACCTTTCGGCCGAAGTTTCTCAGACCTAAAAGAACATAAAGAAGAAGAAATTTAGGACGCTCTCGAGATCCTCGTGATTTTACCACCCTTGTTTACCTGTTGTTTCAAGACACACGGAGTGATTTCACAGCGAAAATGTGCTAAACAATGAACTTAGTGTCACGAGTATCATACTCCCTTCCGATCCGTGTCCTAGTTCTAACTGCACACTTTTCTGATAATGATATATATAATATTAATTCGATCGTGTGAGATATTATACATAGCTAAAGTTACCGATTGAACATTTAAACATATCTTGGAAATCATGACAAAAGAAAGATAGAGAGCTGCTAAATCACGCCCCTGTGTTTTACTAGTTTACGTCTTAATACGTATGCAAACATACAATACTAAATTTTAATTTTAAGAAAAGCGAAAAAAAAATCCACTCTTTCTCCCCTTTCTGGCCACCACCCGCCTTGTCAGCCCGACTCTCCCCGTCACTCCAGTCTAGACTCCCGTCCTCGGCTCGAGCGACCACCCACAACCTGTTACGCCATTGGAAATCCTTCGATCTCAACCTAAATGATCTGAGCACCCAAAACCCTCGCTTTATTGCCGATCTGGAGCTCCCCGGGAATCTCCAAGGACGAACCTTCCCTCCACGGCGTCGGTCCTATTTTTCTCGTTGTGCCCTCCTTGAAAATCAAAAATCCCCCTATCGACTAGGTTCGCGAGTGATGGCACATGATTTCGAGCGTTGGGCTTAGAGATGATCATGGGTCGGGTCTGGGCCTAGTCTAATAAGACCCAGACCGGACCCGAAGAAAATTTACTCCCTCCGTCCCTTTTTAGTGTCTTACATCACTATTCATCAATAAAGGTGATGTTGTTTATATTGTAAAAATATAAATTTATAATAATGAAAAATATCACATGAGATACTGCTACATTCATCGAAATACATATTTTTAGAATATTTAATTTTCATAATTTATTTTTAAATATAATTTAAGATATTAAAATTATAAAATCATCATT
>JAULKJ010000011.1:8889053-8900771 GCA_032355405.1 Rubia balearica | reverse complement strand
TATCTGCACTTAAAATTATCTGAGGGTTATATTGGCACTTATGTCAAGTAGGTAGGGTTATAAAAGCACTTTTCTCAAAATAAAATCATCATGTGAGATATTGTTAGATTCATCTCAACAAATACTTTTTAAAATATATTTTTTTATGTGAAATTATTGTGTGTAGTTAGAGATATTTTTGGTCAATCATGATCATTGAAAACCGTGAACTTTTAAATGAGCCATTTTCTCTAGGGATTTTTACATTTTTCAACCATAACTTTAAACTGAAAGTGTCAATATAACACTCAAAATGAGAAAGTTATAACCTTTTGATCTAATTCCAGCATTTATTGAAGGAATTGACCGTTTGCCAAATTTAAAATGTCAAAAATACTCTCCACCATTACTTTCTTCTTCTTCTTCGACCCTCTTTAACCCAGTCGTCCGCCATCACCGCAGTACTACCGGCCACCATCACGCCACTCCCGCCGCTAGCCGCCAGCCACCACCTCTCCTCCGCGTCGTCTCTCCCCCAAAGCCTTCCACCCTCCCCCCTAAGCCACTCACCATTTCCAGCCCCACCAGCCCACTCATAACCTCGTCTCAGCCTCCTACCCTCCTACCGCTGCAGCAAAAGCCCGCTAACACAATAATTTTGAAGAATCCTATCCCAAGCCCCTAGCACCCAAATCAACCAATTCCCTTTCCACCTTTACAGATTCTGGTTCGCTGCTCTCCTCCATCGTCCACCTTCACGCTACCCTATTCCGATCAAATCTGACACATGCTCCTTTTCCCAAGCGCCAACACGTCAAGTTCCCTCCCACGACATTCATTTTCCCCGCGCAACCAAGCCCACTCTCGGAGCAGCAACAGATCCCAGTCTCTGTTCCGTCTAACCCATCGGCGGAAACAACTGTTTGAGAGGTGTCGCCGCTATGAGTTTCCCCTTCATCCACCGCTGCTATACCGGAGAATTAGGACACCACCACCGCAAGAAAAAGGGGTTAATTATATCCACGAGTTTCCTTTTTTGGGGGGCAAAATAGTCATTTTCGTTAAATACCGGTCAAATCTTCCATTGACAATTGAAGTTAGAGGCACATGCTTAGATTGACACACACTATAAAATTAGGGTTATTTTGACTTTTTCAATTTTGCAAGATTATTTTGACACTTTCAACATATAGTTAAGGTCATTTTAACACGTAAACTCTTAAAAATACTAACCCGCTTCCGGTGAGATCTCTGTTTTTTTTCTTTCTTGGCTTGGTTGAACATCAGTTGTGTTTGGTAGAGCTTATAAACTAATTTGCTTATAAGCAAAACACTTTTTGATGTTTGGTAAAGTGCTAAAATCAGATTATTTTGAAAGCAAAAACTATTTTTGTGAAAAATTAAAAGTTTGTATTCCCCTACTTTCAAAATAAGACAGTTTTAACAGATACCGAGAAAACAATTTTGAACCACTCGTAACAATTTGTGGGTTACCTAAACGAATTTTGTAGTTCCACCCTATCATCTCCCACGAGAATTCACTGTTTGGCTTACAGATTTAACCAACTTGCTATATTGGCCGCATACGAAAATAAATACTCATTGTAGACGGCACATACTTCACCAAAACAACCGATAACTGACCGGTGACAATTAATGTAATACTATTATATGCCGTGTACATATTGGTTGAGACCATTATTATGTTGTATGTGGTATAATCTACCAAACAAGGAGCTCCAGAATGTGATACCTGTCACTCAACAAAACTAGTTTACTCATCAGAGTTTAAATATCTCGAGGCCTTGGATTCTTGAATGTGGACAAGATGAGGAATGAATCTTGGAGGGAAATATTAGGTATGACAGATTTCAGGTTCGTCACTCTGTTTTACTGAGACAATCTGATTGGCACGAATCATTTGATGAGATTAGTATTATTTAACGTTTACATGCATATATGCGTGGCTGAAAGTCCTCATTGTCCAATCACAACGATGCATTTCATGGAACCTACTCTATCACTGAGCTAATAACTCGTCGACCGTCATATAATGTCAAAAGGGAGAGAAACTCCATCCTTTTTCGCCCCCGTCGCTATAAGGGGATGTAAATATGAGTGGTTGAAAGTCCTCAGAGTTCAATCACAACAATGCCGATTCTGGAACCTACTCTATCACTGACCTAATAGCCCATCAACCGTCGTGTGATGTCAAAAGAGGGAGAAACTCCATCCTTTTTCGCCCCCAAGTCGCCACATGGGAATGTAAACACGAGATTCTATCAAGTTGTCTAGTTTGATCCAGGATAATAAGCAACGAAGAGACTTGGTCTTATTCCTTCGTCGAGAAAAGAAAGAAAATGGAACTCGAAAGGTCCAATCTTGGTCGGGGGAAGAAATATTGTGTACGACAATTTCTAAGTCGTCAATTCGTTTTACTCAGCAATAGGATTGACACGAACCGTTTGATCCGACTGAATTTTTACCCGCAAAACATAATTGCCGGACCTAAGAAGAGGTTGGGTTTAGTCACTAGACATGAAGTGATCTACAACTAGTCAAACTACTTTACTTTCGAGGTTTAATCAGCGGGTAGCATCAATAATTGAAACCGGTGAATCAATCATATACCTGCAATTCTAAGCCCGGAACTATGCATGGGGCGTTCATTCTTCATCGCGCTATCCAGATTGCAGCAACGATAACACCAAAAGAAACTACTATTCAGTCGCAAAATGAGTCATTTTCACCCCCAGTTGTCTGTTTGATCGGAACATCTTACTTCCAGAACAAAAACTGAAGAACCATGCGCTTATTTTTCGCAAAGTAAGAGCAAGCAAACAAGCCAAGTGAATAGATAGATCTCATACAGTATCATCTGTGCCAACTTGAGATCTCGAGAAATAGTGTGGGATTCAGAAGGAACTCAGACCAAAGACAATGCTCAATCACAATTGCACACCAATTATCTCTTCTTACGGAACAAAGATACGACTAAACGACACATTGAGTTACAATCATCTAGGTGTTTTCTTGAGGGAATTGAGTTCAACAATCTACATTTTCATGCCAAAGAAACCAAGATGCTGGTCAATGAGTTCAGCTGTTCCAACAGAAAAATGCAGGCTCAAAACAAGTGTATCAGCATACATAAAATGAACCCTTACCACTTAGTATCATATGCTTTATGAAAGATATCATAGAGGTTTCAACTATCAAGTGCTTGCTCACCAGCAACACAATGACCATTTCGCCACCAAACAATATCAAACTTGTCAATAGACTATCAAATGCATCTCCAAAGCAGACCATGTCAATTTAGTAGAGCAAATCATATCAGCTTCCACACATCATTGAGCGAAAAACCAATCCCAAAGGACAAGTATACCCAAAGCAAAGTCGCCTAAATGATTAAATTACATACCACGAATCTACAAAAAAGGAAAGGGCTAACATGGCAAGAAACAGAATTGCAATAGCAATGATGTGAATGCAAGAAATTGAATGATTCAAGTAACATTTTAAAAACCAATAATAAAGACCTTCCAATGTAACGCTAATTTATCACCATTCATATTCACAAAGATTCAAACAACACTTTGTTGGATCAAAGGGATCGAGTAGTCAATCTAATAACTGGACAAAGATCCAAAAGCTACGAGTATAGCACCCAAAAACATTGAGAGAAACGATTAGGAAAAATTAGAAACCAGAAATGTACATATCACATGAATAACTGAAACTTAACATCTTGACTTATGCCGTTATGCACACAAGTTAAAATTCAACACCTTGCATTCAAATCCAATGTAAGAGAAAACAAATAAGAGCTTTCGTAAGCTCCCAAGCAAAGCCTATATTGAAGTAAACACGAACATTTGGAAATCATAAAACAAGTCTACCGTTAACCAGCAAAAAACAAAGGAGGTTTCCACAATACAACATTGACAACCTGATTATAGATCCCACAACAAACTTAGCAGACGAGCACACACACAAACCATCAAAAGAGCACCCATAGCCGAAAAACATTAGCCGGTCGTCTAATCACAACATTATAACTAGAAAACGTAAAACAAAAGATTAAACTAGTTACCTCAGGAATAGAATGATATTAGATAAAGTTCTCATTTTTACAAGAATTGGAGGGGCAAAGCTCATCTCCTCCGATCTCAACATGCTCCACCCCTTAAGCATACAAAGATACATAAAATTGTTTTCCACCATTCTAGTTATACATGTAAACAACTAGTAACACAAGAGCCTAGTTTTACATGTAAGAACTCGAACAACAACGGAACCCAAAGGCTTCCCTTACATCATCATACAGTCAAAAGACACACAGTAGTAATCAGTTCATCATATGTTCATCACACTCTAATGCATATAATCTTAAAATTATATTATGAAAAGAAAATGGGTAATTTCTCTTCAGAGCATCATCTCATTTCACAGATTACCCTGCCTATCATTTTTTTTTTTGCCTTTTTTTCATTTTCCAGCATTAATGAAAGAGGAAAAAAGAAATCCCAAGCAATTTTACTCAACTGCTTGGAAGAAATTATCAAACACAGATCTATCATCAAAGACATAAAGCTGTGCAGTGGAAGTCATCGGCATCGGCGTCCATCGGCGGCATATTGAGGTCAAAAGGCAACAGCGGCTTCCGGGAGGATGAAGAAGCGATGTCGTAATCTCCGTCGTCGACCACCGAGGACGACGAATCGCAGTCGCTGTGGCAGTCATCCGGAGCCACCGGCGGCGACCGGGGATGTCTCCTCACCGGATTAATCGCCGGCGCCGCCGTCTGAGCCCTAGGTCCGCTGAAAGATTCAACGGTACTACTCAAACTGCTCGAAGCCGGCCGCTGCGGATGCATAATCTGATGCGGCTGCTCGTGGTACATCCGACTCTGGTGATGATCCATAAACATCGCCGCCGCGGCAGGATCGTTATTGAAATTTGCATTCTGGTAATTACTGAACTGATTCTGAGAAGAAGGCGACGGAAAATTGGTCTTCGCCTTCGGACCACGGAGAGACCTCGCCGCTGCGTCATAGGCGCGAGCCGCGTCCTCAGCCGAGTCAAACGTCCCGAGCCACACCCGCGTCTTCTTCCATGGGTCCCTGATCTCCGCCGCAAACCTCCCCCACGGTCTCTTCCTCACGCCGCGGAACCTGATCTCTTTAGATCCTGCAGATCCGTTAGCCTCCACTGCCGCCGCGGCCACCGCCGCCGGCTTCGCAGCTGCTCTGCCTCTCCGCATGTTCAGCAATTTGGAGTTTCACAGCCAAAAACAGGTGAAAATATGGAACAGAGAGGATCAAAATTTCCTTGATTTTTTTTTTGATTTTGCTATGTACAATATTACAAGGGGGAGGAAAATTAGGGGGAGAACACAATAAGGATATCTATGGATGATGGAGAGAGAGAGAACAAAGGGATTGGATTTGGGGGCTTTCTCTCTCCTCAACTTTCTCTCTCTACTGGTATTTGTGGTGGGTTTGGTCGAGGAGAAAGGGAAGGGAGGAAGAAAGGGGGGATATTTTTTATTTTTTTTCCCCATCCATTCCTTATTTACTGATCTATTCCCTTTATTGGCATTATTATCGATATTTTTCCTTTTTCATTTTTAAAATTGTTTCGCGGTTTTGCTGAACTACTGCTTTGGTCATTAATTCACCTGCTGTTTACTTTTTGTTAATGCGCGTAAGGTCCTTGTAATTTAGACCATATTACACTTTAGCCTGTGATTTTTTTAATCTATTCATAAATGGAAGTGAGGGATCGGCTCCCAAAAATTTCCTTTGATTGTGGTGGAGGGCAATCCCAATACGTTTAATTTATCTTTAACTTAAAATAATTATTATACGAGTTAAATGGTGAAATAGTTAATTGCTCATAGCATCATATCAAATTCTATTGATTTTTTTATATGAAAAAAGAATGTATTTGAAAATACATCTAATTTCTATGACAAATCGTGAAATTACGTGCATAAACTAAAAATTCAATCAAAAAATAATTAAAATACACGTCAGTCGAGATAATTGTCCACTTAGCACATTCAAAGATGCTAACTAACTATTAATGGACTCTTTGTAAACAACGAGTGAATTAATGGCCAAAGTAGTCTTGTACTAAGCACATGACTGTGCTTTCAAAATAAAACGTCAATACTTATAGCCACACTTGTACTAAGCACGGTCTAAAAGTCATACCAAACTCAACATAAATTCTCTCACACCTAATAAATAGAGCAACAAAATAGTCTCTTTACCGTCATGTAAGTGTTCAAATAATTAAGGGTCTGATAAATAGATACAAATGTCACATGTAATTAAATACATGGACTAAAATAATGAAATAACATGATTACCGTAGCCATGTTATTGAAATATAATAATGGACTAAAATAACATGGCTACAGTAATGATATATTTCAATATAATGAAATAACAATGTATTTCAATATAATAATATATTGAAATACATGGACTAAAATAACATGGGTACGGTAATAAAATACATGGACTAAAATAATGAAATAACATGCAATAAATGATTATTGCATGGCTACTACTTGATCTATTTTCTACGGTAGTAGCCATGCAATAATAATATATTGTTCATGATCATAGATCAAGTAATAGTTGTAGTATTGCTATATTTTGATTATTTTCAAATTTTCCTTAGCAACATGTGGTAGGTGTATAAATATATCAAAATATGAGGGCTCGTACTGTATATTAATAAGTTTTCAATACTTTTCTCTCCCATAGCCCCACATTCCGACCATCTTCTAGTGTTTCCTCATTCACGAGTCCACCCTCTTTGGTATCATCTTTGTTTGATTTTTTATTGAACAATTTTAGGGCTAGTTTAGCGTGAAATTACGCAATAGCCATAGGATTCTGTTATTGTTAGTTTATCTAGTGAATGTATAAGGGTAATTTCAACTGTCAATAACTTTATTAAGTTTGATAATTTATTGTACAATTTTATTTACTTATCCTCTTCTATGCTTGAGAGGAGCATATTGTATGGCTGACTAGGACTCAGATGACCCTCATATAAACATTTGGTTATATAAAAATAAATTAAACATTTTCTTCAACAATGACTTTTATCGAAATTATATTGTTATCGATTATATGATCATCAAAAATATACATTGTATTGGGTGGATTTTAATTGGTGGTTCGCCCTAATAGACTCATTGTATATATATATACACATGATGGATGCTATCTTAACATATAATAAATTACCACACACATTGATTATATGTTATCTGTAATTTTTTGGACAAGTGCTTATTAAAGTTTTAATATTAAAATTAATATAATAAAGTAAAATTTAGGTGTTTGCGGAGATATAGGTGAGATAAGTACAATAAGTTTGAAGTGAGTAGGAAAATTCAGGTGAATGATGGAGCGAGGTGAATTTTATATAAAGAGAAAAACTCATATGAGACCGTCTCACCATAAGTTATAGTGAGACAAAGTAATAAGTAAACTTTTAAAAATTACATAATGTACCCCATGTCATTTCTCATGTTTAAATAATTGTATTTACACCCTCCGTCTCACCATAAAAATGAGTGAGGCCATCTCACTCAAGTCTTTGTATTATATAAAAACCTTATAGAATCAGTGACGATTGTAACATTGTACACATCATGAATGAAAAGACATGAATAATTATAAAAATTCAAGACAAAAAAAGGTTATTTTAAAATAAAATAATATCTTTCATTAGAGGTTCAAATCGATTAAAAACGTGGACTTGAACTCCAGAAATCAGATCCCAGACAGTTAGACTTTGAAAATTGAGTTAATCTATGCGCTATACTATTAGTTTGTCTTATTATTCATTGTAACAAAGGGTCGTTTAATCTTGAAGACAATAAGCAAAATTGCCAGATCTATCCTCTTATTCTTCGTGGGTGGAAATTATATGCATTCGTTCATCTCCTTTTTGCCGTAATTGGATATGGTTGAAATTCTACACATTTGTGTTCGAAATATGAAGTTTCATAAACAACAAAGAAGGATATGAAAATCAGAATCCGCACCCCCCCACATCCGTCACCAGGGGCACATATTATAGTTATAACTTAATTCAACATAAGTCACTTTATAGCAAAAAGAAATATGTTTAATCACATACGGATTATGTGCTATCTAAAATTATCGAGTTCGAGTGTTTTTTCTAACACTTGAAATCTGATAACACTATTACAATGATACTCCTATATTGATTTGAATATCAATTCGAAATAAAGGGATGTGTACTTTTATTGAGAGCTAACTTGGATTAAGCACATAACCGCATAAGAGCATCTACAGTGGTAACTCTTAATATCCACTTTTCTCAATCCTTATTTAAGGAAAACTATCGTGGAGTTTTAAGAATTACTCCTTAATAAAGAGTTGCTCCTTACTTAAAGAAATTGGTACATCTTTATTTGTTTATTGTCAATCAATCAATAATTGACACTTACTTTTGTATATTTAATTAATTATAATTTATTTTTAAAAAAAGTGTATAAGAAGTGTTTATTTAAGAAGATTCACTGTTGGTTGTTAATTGTTATCTACCTTTTATCAAAATTCATGATGTGACAGTTTAAAAGTGATCATTAAATTCATTACCATTGTGAATGCTTTGAGCCTTTAACGCTCCTTATTTACTTTAATTTTGGGAATTATAAGGATGCAGATAATAATAAGAGTCTGTCTCTTGAAAGACGGGTTTTCCATAAATTATGGAAAGACCAAGGTTTAAACTGTAAATTTGAAGAAATCAGAATAAATTTTCGGGTTGTATTAATCGAGTCATAAACCTATTACTCATAAATGTTGCATAATATATTTTTAATATTGCAACTAAAATCTTTTACCTTTCTATAATTTCAATTCAACATCATCTTTTCATATGCCTATGAAAAGACGGTATTTCCCAGATTTTGCCTAATAATAATATGAAAGGGGAGAGTATTGAGGAATTTTTAGACGCGTCCATTGGGGTGGTATTGAAAACGAATATGCGTTCTTCTGGGTGACATAATTGACGACGCTTCCCACGCTATACCCTCCTTCCGTTTTCTTTATCACAATTAATTAATTAATAATTGTGATTGGTGGTGCTTTTTCTTGGCATAATTCCAAAACTATTCGAAAAATCGGCATTCTCATCCGTTTTTTGAATACCTAGGCGATATGCAACCAACCTTACTTTATTCTTTACTCTTTACCAGCGCCTCTGTTTACCCAGTTTGCCTTTCGGTTTCGACTGAACTAAACATTTTCCCCACCTCACTCTTCCTTTGTCTTGTGATTTGTTATAATCCGCCATGTGTTCGTGAATTGCTATAAATGAATATGGAAAATATAATTAGGAATTGGAAAGGAGAGGTGTAGTGGGCGGTTTCTGGTGAGGACAGTCTGTGGTGGAACCAGGACGTTATGTAAGGGGCTGAATAAGAGGTAAAAAAAAAGTTGTACACTTAGTACGACAATATTTAAATGAACAACGCTTACATAATTAGATTTTTACAAGTACGACAAATTACTGCACAAAAAAACTACTTTAGAATACTTGCGTTGCTAGACATGAGAATGGTCAGAATGAACTCAACACGAGAATGATGTCGACTGCTACCCTCTTCAATATGTCTTTATTCATTTGGTTCACTCGGACCCTTAAAATGATAATCCGCTAATTCGAATTAAGAATTTATCCATAACCTATTTAACATTAAATAAGAATAATATTTACAAAATTTCTTTAAAATACAAATAATCAATTTAACAATTAACATCACACATAGGAACCTGGGCCCGAACTTATTTACCATCATAATTCAGAACCTATTTAACATCACACATAATCAATTCAACATAATGGAGATTTCTTAAAATTAATTACCTCTCGTCTCTCGGCAGGGGCACAGATGCCAGAGAGGCTCTCGGACGCAAACTAAGACAGTGACACTCGGACTCGGAGTCTCGGACGGTCGCTGGTCGAGACTCGAACTCACAAGCAGATCGTTGGGAGGGCATCACGGCAGAGGCGCTACAAGAGCCAAGAGGGTGTCGCGACGGGTTTGACGTCCCCTCTGATTTGAGATTTAGGGTGCTTGTAATTGAGGCAATTGGATTTTTTTGCCTTAACGAAAACAAAAGGACGTCGTTTTATATAATGAGAAAACAAAATTAATAATAAATCTGAAACAGAGTATCTTCTTTCTCAGCTCCCCATCGGAAAAGGGGGATGCAACTGGGTCAAGGGGGAGGAATCCATGTACTCCAGTGGTGTAGGCCTAAATTTTGGGCCACCGAATCCTAGGGGTGACGCTGACACCCTCCACCCCCTAGTTCCGCCCCTGAGGATAGCTGGTGGTCTGGCGGCTGCAGCTTGCAGTTTTCGATGCCAGAGCTTCAACAAACTTCCAGCCAAGTTCCGTTCGGATTCTGACCAAGTTCCAATCA
This sequence comes from Rubia balearica, assembly GCA_032355405.1. Lineage (NCBI taxonomy): Eukaryota > Viridiplantae > Streptophyta > Magnoliopsida > Gentianales > Rubiaceae > Rubia > Rubia balearica. Next base: position 8,890,296 of record JAULKJ010000011.1, on the reverse strand, counting down.
ACCAGGTGGTGGCAGGCAGAGGCCCGACTGCGGTGGGGAGGGGGTATGTAGACCGGTGGCTCACGTTTGTGGCTCGCATAAAATTTCAAACTTGATGTTCACGCCCGATGACTCGCATCTTAATTTTCCCCCTGTTGCTTACGTCTGATGGCTCACATATGAAGTTTTTACTTGTGACTCACATATGAAGTATTATTGCTCACATGTGTGTTCAAATTGCCTGACCCAACTTGGCCCATTTAGGTCAGGTCGGGTAAATTTCACATTTAGGCCAATTCAATATGGGTCGGGTCAGATTTCGACCCAAATCTACCCATTTTGACCTTTAACCTCATTTCTTTTTAAAAAAAAAACAATCTTAAATTTTTTTGTACTCCATACCAAACATTATAATAGTTCATAAGCAAGTTTAACATTTTTTAATAATAAGGAAACTAGATTAACACCCATGCAATTCACAATTTAAAATAAGTGAGCATAGCTATTAATATTTTATTTTATTCATGAAAAATAAATAAAATATATCTGTATTACTAAATATGTATATATAAAACATACATGTATCGGAATGTGTGTGTAAAAATACAGATAAATTTTCATAAAAATACTATCAACTATAAATAATATATTGATTAAAGAATGAAAAACAAATCCATAATTAATCAAATAATTATATTAATAAATTTTGGTAAAATTATAAAAAAAATAGCAAAATTATTCTTAGAATGGAAATAATTGTATTTTTCTTTAGAGAAAATTACTAAAATAACATTACTTTTTGGCTGAAAGTGCCAATATAAACCTGCAATCTCATAGAGTGTTAATCTAACCATTGACTCCGCCAACTTTTTAGTCAACGTTTTGATGGTCGGATTATGTGGAAAAGATTATTTTACCCTTGATTTTCAAAAAAAAATTTAAAATTTGTAAAGACTAAACTACCCTTTCCTCTCCTAACCCTTTTTTCGTCCCTGATTTCACCCGTTCTGACCCTTTTATTCTTCCCGATTTCACCCTTCCAGACTCTTTTATTCTTTTTCCTCCTGATTTCACATTTAGGGTGGGTGTGCAGCTATCCAATGTTGAAGTTGAGCGGGTGGCGGGGCAGCGTGTAGCTGAGTAAGGTGAAGCGGCGATGAATGAGCACTGTGGGTGTGGGTGAGCGACAGTTAGGGTTTCTGATGATGTGGGTGGGGGGGATAAGCAGCTGTGGGTGAGTTTGCAGCGATGGATAAGCGGTTGT
>JAULKJ010000011.1:8830416-8845359 GCA_032355405.1 Rubia balearica | reverse complement strand
GGAGAAAAGGAAAAAAAAGAAAAGCGGATTGGGCCAAAACTGAGCCCAATCCGCATGATTAAAAAACAAGAGCCGAGACCGAGAGAAGCACAGCCCAATCCGAGAAACAGCACAGCCGAGAGAGAGCTCTGCTGCCGACGGGACGGGAGAGAAGAAAATCCAGCGCGGCCGCGCCACCCGTTTCGCCGCCAGGACTCCGCCGCCCGTATATCAGCCTCCCCTGAAAATATTTTCTGGTTCCGCCACTGACTCCAGCTATTTATTACTATAATTCATCCTCAAGAAAACCAACTTGGAATTAAATACGAATAATACAAATTCAAACCCTGTTGAAAACATTAGTCTCTTTGTCTGAATAGCAATAAATTATTCAATTCTGTACTTATCTTTACATCAGCATCGTCAGAGAAAGAAGAATGGAGGAATCGAAAAGACTAGTTTATAGCTCATCTGTAGTATTCTGCTTGTTCATTTGCACAATCCCTTTGGCTTACTTTGCATTTTTCCAGATTGATCAGTGTAAGAACGTCACTTTTTTCTTCATTTCATCTCATGTTAATGTCATTTTTTCCAGACTTATATGAGTTTTTTTGTTTGTGCTTTGTAGGGAATGCAAATTTCGCAAACCGGGAAGATGTCGGAAAAGAGAAAGAATCCCTGGAATTTCTTCTCAGAAGACTAGTGAGAGGTTAACAAATTTTCCATTTCCTTTTCTCCATTTTCTTGTTTTTGGCATTTTCTGATTCCAAGAATCTGGCATTTTCCAATGAAATAGGAGAGCAAATAGATCAGCTTGAAGAAACTGGATTTGCTGTCATTTCTGAACTGCAGTCAGATCTATACCTTTCAAGTAAAGAATTGAGGTTTGATACCAATTCTTCAAGAATTTATATGCACTCTGATTCAAATCAAGAACAGAAGATTTACCAAGTTCAGCCATACATCAAAGTATATGGAAATGGGATCAAGCATTTAGTCACACCTGTGGAAGTGCAACATGGTGATTTGAATCCATTGAAGGTACAACCTTGTACTCAAGTCCACGATGTCCTGACAGTTATTTTTTCCTCGGGTGGTTTGGTTGGAAACATTTACCATGAAATCAATGATGTTATGATTCCTTTGTTCATCACGAGCCGCCATTTTCAGTCCCGGGTGAAATTCATGGTCACTGATTTCCACCCTTGGTTTGTGTGGAAATACAAGAACATGTTCAACAGATTGTCTGATTATGAAGTTATCGATGCGAATAACACGGGAAATGGAGTTGTTCACTGCTTTCCAGGAGGCATTGTAGGGCTGAAGTACCATGGACATCTTTCCTTAAACAGGAGTGAAATTCCAGGAGGTCATAGCATGCCTGAATTCAGGGAGTTTCTCAGAATGTCATATAATATTAGGACAAAGGATGTTTCTGAGGTCTTAAGATCAGAAAAAAGATCAACTTGCTGCTTATATCGCGTACTGAAACAAGAACCATCTTGAATCAGGACGAGGTAGTGAGTATGATGGAGGAGATGGGATTTCGGGTGGTGGTTTCCACGGCCGAAATGATGTCAGATTCAGACAGTTTTGTTAAGATCATCAGCTCGAGCAGCGTGATGGTCGGAGTTCATGGTGCCGGGCTAACCAACGAGCTTTTCTTGCCAAATGGCGCTGTCACGATTCAGGTGGTTCCTATAGGTTTAAACTGGCCTGGAAATGCATTCTATGGTGCACCAGCACAGGATATGGATTTGCAGTATCTAGAGTACAAGATTAAACCTGAGGAAAGCTCGTTGTTCAAAATCTACGGTCCAGATCATCCTGTGATTACAGATCCAGGGTCCATAGAGAAACAGGGGTACTCTGGTTTTAGGGCTATCTACCTGGACAAGCAGAATGTGAAAATTAATGTACGAAGATTTAGAAACACTCTTGAAGATGCAGTTAGGATCCTTGGAAGATTGAACTAGAGTTCGTCTTCTTTTGTTGAAAGAATGATTCTCTGATGTAAATCCTCCAATTCATTTAGCTGAAAAACAAGAAAGTTGAGGGCACTTTGTTCATACAATTACGCAAACCTATATATAGATCCAAATTACTGCAGAAATTAAAATCCTGTTCTATTACACAACTAGTTTCAGGAGGCTTTGTTGATGTCCCAGACAATTCGGCAGTCGGGATCACTCAAACAGTACCACATGCAAGGCAATGTAGGAGTCAGGAGTAATTATTAGTTTGAAGACCTCGGAGCATTATGGTAGCCGCGGAATTCTCAGCATCTCTTATCCGGGATTTTTCATCTCCTTGGGCGTAGAGCTCCGATGTTGCAGTCTCAACTCTAACCGAGCACACAAATCTCTTACCATGCACAGGACCCAACTCCTTCTCAGTTCTACAGAAACACCACAGCAAGACAGATAACAAATACTTATAATTTAAGCATTGAAAGTACACGGTATGAAAGAGTGAAGGGAAGCTAGCTGATTTGGTACCAATGTAGTCAACTTGGCTACTTATATTCTAACACTGGCCAATTCAGTCGCTTATGCTTGGAATACGGGCATGTTTGATCATTTCTACAGAGTATAAGCAGCGTAAAAGATCCATAACTGCTTACAGCATGTCAAAATGTAAACCAAGCCCGTCAACAAGCCAAACATAAGAATCCAAAATGGTCAGCCTCAGAACATAAGGAACCAAACCGACAACTATTTCCCAAAACCAAAACAGATGCAACAGAATCCAACAAATCACAAGCTCTAACTATACTCAGAAAACGGGCAGGTTTGATCATTTCAACTGACTATAAGCTGAGTAAAAGATCCATTACTGCTTACAGCATGTCAAAATGTAAACCAAACCCGTCAACAAGCCAAAACATAAGAAACTAAAATTATGCAGGGAAAACATAAGCTAGTCACAAGAAGCTCTAAATATGCTTGCAAAACGGGCATGTTAGATCAATTTAACGAACTATAAGCAGCATAAAAGATCCATTACTACACTAAGATTGCTTACAGCATGTCAAAATGTAAACCAAACCCATCAACGAGCCAAACATGAGAAACTAAAATGGTTAGCCTCACTACATAATGAACCAAACCAACAACTATTTCCCAAAGCCAAAACAGATGCAACAAATTCCAATCAATCACAAGAAGTACTATGGGCAGCGTAAAGGATTTTAATCAGGATGACCATTCCAGTTTCCTATGATTGGATCACGGGCAGGGTTTGATCATTTCAGCTGACTATTAGCAGCGTAAAAGATCCAATAACGAACCAGCTACTTAAGACCACTTACAGCATGTCAAAATGTAAACCAAACCCGACAACAAGCCAAACATGAGAAACTAAAATGGTCAGCCTCACAACGTGATCACATGATGAACCAAACAGACGACTATTTCCCAAAACAAAAAGAAGGTCAACAGATGCCAAACCAATCCCAAGAAGTACTAACCATACCTGAAGATTGGCTTGGGCCATTTTTTCTTTCCACAAATTTCATAAAGCTTATGTTTTGCATTATCGATCTCACCAGACTCGTTGAGTTCGAAGTCAATACCGATATCATAACCCTTGTCGGAAGATAATTTCAGTAAAGAAGCCTTTGCTGCATGATACTTCGCCAGATACTTCTGCTTCGAAGAAGCAGTACCAAGAAGCTGACCATCCACAAAAACATAGGCAGTAATAGAATCCCCCTCCTTTACATATGATAGGTTCAGTTCTTTCTTATTCTTCTGGCAATACTCAAACAACTTTGTCACAGGTTGAGGCTGTTCATTCAGCAATTCAAGGGTCACCCAAGGGCTCAGCAGAAGTTCAAATACCTGTCCCAAAACCAATGGATATCAGAATTATTAACCTGAACAAAACACACATTGTCATCTATGTTACCAAAATGCTGTTCTGTTTTAAAATGAGTTTTGTTCTCGAATAAAATGTCCTGAAAATGCCATTGTTGGGGATGCTCTAACATACTATTAGGGAAAGGGGACGTGCGCACAAAGACCCAATACACAAGCACAAGCCCAGTGGGGTTTAATCCTATTACCAATTCAAGTCAACCAATTAATCAAACCAAAAGGGCCTCCTCCAATCACCTAGATTGAACCAATTCAGAAACGAGTACTCTAGGGAAAGGAATCGTGCACACGAAGGCCAAATACACAAGCCCACTGAGGTTTCGTCCTAAAATCAATTGGTAATAAGACCAAGCTTATATACAAGGCAACTAGTACCTCCATTTTCAATGTGGAATATTCTAACACTGCTACACCTAACCAACATAATTTCTAGTTTTGAAATTGGAACACTTGTTCTCAAAAAAAGAAGAAAAATAGCTGCTAAACTTATTATACTGACCGGCCAAGAAGCTATCAAATCAAATCCAGAATCGACATAAACAGCTGCCGCCACTGATTCCACAATGTCAGCAAGAACCTTCGGAGCTTTAACTGCTCCGGCGTAAACCTCTAATTCATCTTCTTCCTGCACCGCCAATGCGAAATCCCTAACCTGCAACATCTTAACATAAAGAAAAACAATTCACAACAAATTCCACATCATTTCATAATGCTAGTCTAATTCAGTAGTTTATAAAAAAGAAAATTACCGTGTCGTGGAGCGCGGCGGCGTTGTGGCGGACGAATCGATGCAGGCCGTGTTTAATGGCGGAGCGAGCCAGCTTCTCGGTGCTGACGTTAGCCGCGCGGAGGAGCGACAATTGACCTTGGTCGAGGCCCGGGTAGGTCAGAAACAGGTGGTTGGTGACGGCTAAGCCGATCGCCGAGTCGCCGAGCAGCTCGAGCCGGTCGTACGAAGGGGAATCAGTGTACGAGGGATGAGTTAATGCTTCCTCGAGGAGCTTAATGTTTCTGAATTTGAAATGGAGGAGTTTCTCCACCGACTTCACACACGCTGTCACGTCCGGCAAGGGTTCCGGCCAGAACTCGCCGCCGGAGGTCGATATTGCCGACGAATCTCCGGCGCATGAGGAGTTGAGCATTGAGCCATTTGAAGTCTGGGATGATGAATCCATGAATTCTTGATGGAACATTTTTGAACAAGAATTTAGTTACAGAGTATTTTTCCAACTCCACAGTGGTAAAAGGAAACTGTAAAATATGATCCTTTATCGTAGTGGAAACAATCTAACAAAAAATTACTCCCTCCGACCCACTATTAATGACCACTTGTTTTTTCACTCAATATTTAAAAAAAAATGATGTGCTGATGTGGGTCAACTAATAACCACTCAATTTTAGTAAAATAGATAAATTTTAAGCTAAAATCTTAGGAAAGACCATTTTTAAAAGTTTATGGAAAGACGGAGTTTAATTAGAATAATAAAAGATAAGGGATCTTAGTTGCAATATTAAAATTTTATTGTGCAACATGTAGTAATTATAAAGTTTATAACTCAATTCATACAACCCAACAATTTTATCTTCATTTCTTCTAATTTATATTTTAAACATTGATTTTTCCATTACTTATGGAAAGATCGTCTTTCAAGAGACGGACTAAAACTTCAAAAGTTGTAGGACGAACTAAAAAAAAAGTGACCAGAAAGAGGGATTACATTGCACGGGTCAAGAGACCATTTATGTCAGTGAGCGTAGCACAAGCACAATCAATGGTAATTAAGATTTAACCATTCAATTTGGGAGTAATTAAAGTTAATGTCACTAAAATTCCTGAGTTATACATTTTGGGTAATCAAAGCACAGTTTTTTTTGGGAGCTCAGTATTGTTTACTCTAATAATTGATGAGCTCATTTTAAGAGTGAAACTATTAAAATAACACCGCGATTGGAACAAAAAAATCACATCACAACGCGTCTAGACAATTAATGGGAAAATCCATTAAATCATTCAACCATAAGCAGATCTGCAGCTCAGGCTTTAAAGTTATTTATAGGCCGATCTAAAGCTACAAAATAAAACAGTGAAGCAACCTTGGACATACACTTAAAACTTGTACGAGAAAAGGGCAATGCCCTGTGGAAACCCGTTGTTGGCAGGTGTTGAAGTGGGAGCCGACGACAGATATTGAAGCAAGAGCCCCGCCGCGAAGTAGCCCAACGGAAAGTACCGGCAAAGAATTTTGGTAGAGGAACTATAGGGATGTGAAAAATTGTTGGAAATTTTGGAGATGGCACGAGACTTTTGATCTGGAACGATAAGGATGCGAATAATATCGGTTAACGGACTTATGCGTCATTAATGTTTTAACTTGAAACGGCAATTGTGCCATTAATGTTGACACGGATGAAGTATATGTGAATATGTAATGAGTTAATTGGGCTACCAAAAAAATGATTATGTGCTTGGAAAAGAGAACTCCAAACATAATGATTCTAAGAGCATATATATTGGGCTAAAAAATCGAGCTCGAAAACCCCCACAATGGGGGATCGGAGCGGGCTGATGCATCCCGCTGGTCCGGCTGGAAGGTCTGAGCCCGCGCTCAGAGTTCGCCCCAAGCATCCTATATGCGCCTGCCAGAGGTCCATGCGGCACCGCTGTCTCACAATTTTTTAAAAAAAATTTAACCTGATTGGGACACGTGGCTCAATCAAGTGATGCCATGTGTCCCAATAAAAAAGTTTTTAGAATTCTGAAATAATCTTTTGTTCTTTTTAAAAATTGGGGAAAATCTTATTTTTATTTTTCAAAATATAAATTAAATTTTGATTATTTTTAAAAATCAAAATTACCTTTTAAAAAAATATATATATATATATATGGTTCATTTTAATTATGGTTCGTAAAATTACAAATGTATTATTAAAATTCACATTTGAATTTATTTTGTTCGGTAAATTTATTTAAATTAAATATTGAAGGTAAAATTAATGAATAGAACAAAAAATCAAGTGGGCTTCATGGAGTGGTTTCAAAGTGGGCTCAACCACTGTGAGAAAATATGGGATGATTTAGCTGCAAGCTCAATTGCTGAGGTGGAAGAGAGATTGATTATTTAATAAAATGAACCGTAAAAGCAAATTCGAAACAGGTTTATCACTGTACATAGTCTAAGGAGTTTGGGGAAACAACTGAGAAAATGGCCCAATTATCGGCTGCAATTGCTCATTGGTCAATTTTGTAACAAACAAACAAAAATCCTATTTCCAAAAGGCGATCGCTACTCGCCCTCAGCAACTCATACCAGTCGACACCACATCCGTCATATGGGAGGTAAGTCACCGTAGTCCAGCACCAGGAACCATGGGTCTGCCCGTACTCGGTGCGCACAAGGGACCCTCGACTAGCGAGAAATGCTCACACTGTCGCTGCCGAAGTTCGAGCCGTGGATCTCTCCAAACACAACACATGTCCCAACCACTGGGGTACACCCGCGGGTGTAACAAAAATACTATTTCTCTTTATACCTCGCGAGAAAAGAACTTTTTATTTGAGTTATGTGCTAAAATGACCCTATATTTTGTTTGAAAGTGACAATCTAACCTGTAAAATTTAAAAGTGCAAATCTAATCATAAGTTTTGGACAAAAAGTGCCAATCTAATTCTCGCAACCTAAATTTGACCGGAAATTAATAAAATGATCATTATATTCCTGTTTTTTTTAAAATGAAAATAAAAACTTAGAAAAAGATAAATTTACCCCAAACCCCTCTTCTTTCCCGAATAAGAAAACACACAAGTCGCGTCACCAGATTTTCTTCACCACGCTGAAAGGCAAGGTTTGGGCCCCGCTAGTGGTGGTGGGCTCTTGGGTTTCTTAGAGCAAAAGGTGATATCACTCACTCTAAGAATCCCATCATCCTGTCAGCATGAGTTGATGGACTTTGTAGGAAACGGGTTTGAGGGTAGTTTATTAGAGTTAAAAGGTCAATTGGATGTAGTTGAGCTAGTTTTGAAGCCTTCTCAGCCAAACTTCATTCGTGCGTCCACATAGGAAAATTGCCGAATTTCTTTTTCAATTTTCCCACCCGCCCACAAAATCAATTGCAACCAAATCCTTCAAGCCGTTCATTTTGTCCCTATTGTAATTCGTAAGTGTAATAGAGGATGGTTTGCAGCCGGCGTCGTGGTCTCCAGCGGGGATGAACAAAAGGATCGGAGGTAGAGGCCGAAGGAAAAACTGGGTCTGGTCGTTACTGTGCAACAGTAATGGGCTCGATTCAGGAGGAGTTTGAAAGCTAGCATTTTTTTACCGAAGCCGAGAAGAGTGACTCGGGTTCGTCGAGCGGTGGGTGGCGGAGCAGCGAGGATCACGACGGGGTGCCGTGGGCGAGAAAGGTGGCGCAGTTGAAGTCGTTCGGCTGGAGTTTCAACGTCCAGTTCCATTGCTGCGATTGGATTGGATTTTGATTTTTGTGTGTTTTTGGTGTGAGGGTTTAGAGTGAGATTTTAGAGAGACAGTAACAAAAGTTTTGATTGTGGGAGGATTATTGGAGGTGTGAAGGTGGAGGTGGGGAGGTGGCGAAACTTCAAATTTCGATGGGTGGCGACGACGGTGGCTGTAGTTCTGGAGAAGAAGAATCTAAGGGGTATTTTTGTCATTAAAATTTTAGTTTTAAGAATATGGGAATTTTAATTTTTTTTAGATTTGCTCAATGCATAAAAATGTCAAGTCAACGCCAGAATAGTACAAAAATGGTATATCGGCACATTTACTGAAAATCTTAGGATCAGAATCTCACTTTCATATTTTATAGGGTTAAATTGGCACTTTCAGAAAACAATAGGATTATTTTTTGTATTTTACCCTTTTTATTTTATAAAAAAAGTAATTTGGTTTTTTTCAATAGTATAAAATTATTTTAGTTTAGAAATAATTCGAAACTCTTTTAATACGTATCTTGTTATATATCTAATCAGGTCTATTAATGTTACCTAGATTTTTTAATATATTATTTATTTATTAAAATGCAACACTATAATGCTCGAAAAAATTCGGATCCTTTCTAATTAAAGGTCAAGTGCGGTCGCACACCTCGCATGAGACTTGCTCCGGCCTAGCCCAGCTCACAATACCTCATAGAAACTAATGAAGACACCAACAAACCAATCCTTCAATTACATCACTACCAAATCACGCCAACACAATATTAATCATATGCCTGGTATATACTATGTAAATGAAGATTCAGAGTTGTATGTTTACAGCAATGATGGCCAATGGAAGTCAGAGAGAACGAGATTGACAACAATGTTGTTGAATATGGATTTTAACGGGTGGTCTAAACTCGATCTAGGCTAATGTGATTGCAATCACCAAAGTCTAAACGATATTGTCTTCATGTTTGTGTCAGCATAAGATGTCTTTTTCCCAATTAGAATTGTCAACTTCTGGCGAGAGAATCAACAACGCCAATAGATAGCAAAATTGCAGATGAATTTAGATCAAGTTTAAATCTAACGAAATGTAACAAAGGCACATAATCCAATGTTTCTATAGATTTAGGATTAGAAAAATATAGTGGTGATTACAATACCATACTCCTTCTGTCCCAGCAGAATTGGCATGTTTGTTTTTTCACGGTCTTCAATGATCATGTTTGACCGTCAATATCTCTAACTACATATACCAATTCCGCATAAAAAATTAATATTTAGAAAATAGATGTTAAGATGAATCTAACAATATCTCACATGATATATTTATTATATATATATATATATTAATTTATATTTATGGTAAAAAAAATCAAATGTAACTTGGAAAAAGCAAACATGCCAATTCTGCTGGGACGGAGGGAGTATTGAGTAAGTCTAATAGTCTTACCAATGAAGTTTAATCACCAAATTTATGAGCAATTATACATTATGCAACAAATACTCTCTCCGCCCCTTAGAAAGTTGCATATTTACTTTTTGTACGCCCATTTAGGAGTGCTGAGTTGGCATATAAGAAAGAGGGGATTGGGACTACTTTTTTGTTTTAGTGGACCATGGCGGAAATGAGTCACTAAATTGTGTTCAGAAAAGGAATGAGTAGAAATATGAAGTTTTTAATGAGACATGCCAAAAGGGAAAGTACGAAGTTTTCAATGGGACGGAGGGAGTATTAATTATTATAACACGACGTTCACGATCCGTCCCAAGCGAATCTGCACACATCCATTTTAGTCTACCCCAGACAAATCTGCACACTTTCCATTTTAAGAAAAAAACTTACATATCATAAAACATAAATGCCCTTATAATAATTGATTATTACTCAAAACCCTACATCACCTACCCTCACATCTTTCATCTCTCCGCCTCCATCTATTCGCAACTAGAGATGATCATGGGCCTAGAACCTCACCCAGACCCACAGGGTCTAGATCAATTGGGTCGTGTATGGGTCCAAAATATTTAGACCCATCGGGTATGAGTCTAGATTTTTAGATACGGTTCGAGGTCTAAAATACTAAGACCTAGACCCGTAGACCCATATAATCCTAACTATACATAATTTTACCCAAATTTCTAAATTACTTTCATATTTTCTTTGTATTTTTATTTCATATTCAACAAATAATATGTATTGCATATTTTGTTATCTTGAAATATTAATTCTAATACATATTGAACTTCAATTATTTGCATTTAAGATAATATATATTTTATTTAGTGAAGGAAAAAATAATATTAGACACATTTATGACCCGTTTTGGATTCAAGATCCGTTTAGGCCCATCGGGGGTTCGAGTCGGGTCTGGGTCTAACTAAATTTTCTTAGGGTCGGGTCTGGGTCTTATTAGACCCGACCCATGATCATCCCTATTCACAACTCATCGCCTCCTTATATCTTCTTCTTTCTCCGCCTCTATTCTGTTGCTTGTTGTTTCGGCTATTGGTTCTGGCACCAGCTGAGACATATGAATCGCTTCAATTAGCCTTTGCAAGCAACTCTAGGCAACATCCCTCGACTTCCTCTTTAGCATTAGACCCTCAACCATATCGAAGGCTTGTATATGTTCTCCAACAGCTTCCTACTTTGCTCAAACAAAGGATGAAAAATAATCCCTAAGTAATTGTTGGCCAACACCTTAAAGGCTTCAAATTTGCAGTACAACATCTCCCCGCCTCTCTCTGTATGTCAGTTTCGCGGCGGTAAACCTCCGCCTTCATTAAAAGAAGGTATTCCTGATAAGTTTGATTCAAGCTTTTCCAATTTTCTTCTCTCCAACGCAATAGAATGGGTGAAAGAGTTCACTTTTCCTCATTAAAATGATGTTATTTGGCTCTGATTTCTGTTGAACCAAACTACTCCAGCGGCACGATGGCATTGGTATAATACACCCTGACTTGATGCAGACCTGGAGACGTGACTCGAAGGGAGTTGGAGTGGTAGAGAGGTGCGGATCTGGAACAAAGAAGAATAAGGAAGACGTTGAGACTGAACGAAGAAGGCAGGGGCTCTCCAGTCATTTCACTCTTGTAAAATTAAAAGCACTGTCTTCTCTTTCTGCAGATTGTCCTGAGACGGAGGGAGTAACATATTAAATTTCTTATTTCGTACATATTATAATACTTAGGTTTTGCACAAACTTTGCACGTACACACAAACAACCCCAAAATCGAACGACAAGATGATTCCATCCATTCCATTACGCTTACAAAATTAAAAGCAAGTAAAATGCATAATATCCACAATCAAATCCACAAATTGACGAAGCATTCAATTGGACGGGGTAAAAGGTTGAGCGTCTGAGTCTACTTCTTGCCTTCTTTATCGTTCTATAATTGGGTTGCTAATTTGAATTGATGTTGGGATTGGTATTGGCCAATTGGAGGTTTTCCTCCTAATTTTTTCTTCCTTTTGCTAACTCAAAACAACATCGTGAAAGATAAGAAAATAAAAAAACAATTCTTAAATGACGATGTTTAAGCAATATTATTTTTAAAGAAGAATATGCATACTGCTTCAGTCATATTCTCTTACTGCAGGGGTTGATCAGCGAAACCGTTACTATCTTGTGGCGCTCTCTTAATACAACTACTTTTGCCACCAAATTGTAAGGAAGGCGAGCGCGGTCCCTAATTCTAATAGTTTAGGGACCGCGCTCGTCTTCCTTACAACATATTAGGTTTTCCTTCTGTGATTATATAGGATAGAATAATATGCTTCTTGATGAATTAAAGCAGAGAATATATCCTATAAAAGTGATTAAAATAGTGCCATAAGAGAACCCCGATGAAATAAAACAATGAATATCTTATAAAAGTGGCTATAATAGTGCTCCAAGAAAGTCCAAATACATGTTTTTCATTTGAAAGAATCGTTCTAGAAATTTAGATTCAAAATTTGGCCATTTGAAAGAGATGATAGCATTTGACAACTTAATAGACGTTGGACTATTTTATTTTAAAATAGGCCCAACCCAACTACTTGATTTATTTGAAAAACAATGTAAAAGGAAAATGGCCAACTTCTAAATCTTATTCTTCCTTTCACGTCTCCCCTTTGTACCTTTTTCTTCCTCTCTATTCTGCAACCTCTTCAAAAAAAATTGATGAGCGATGGCAAATTTCAAGATGAAAAACTTTCGGAAACCTTTTTATATTTTAATGAGTCAGGTTGCACAAAGACAAGAAGAGTATTACTCCCTTAGTTCGTCGGAGTTTACTAGGGTGGCCGTACCGGCTCGCCCCGGCTTAGTTCTGCCACTGAACCCAAGCGTAGGTTTGTGGGAGTAGTAAGGTGACTAATTCATTTCCCATAAAATTAAGTAAGAATATTATTATGTGGAATTATGTTACATTTTTTTAAAGATTACATACAAACAACCAAATTACATATAAACATCTTATTATAAAACCTAACTATGAGATACCACCATTGAATCTATTGAAACTCAGTTGAGATTGAAACTCCATCCACTTGAATAACAAGGATCGCCCTCCTAAGAACACCCACACACTGCACCACTAGCAACCTTTGCCAGCGAAGCCGGAACCACTATGATCTCACCTTCATCGACCACCTGTAGGTTGGGAAACCACAGCAGGGACCAACGACACAGTCCCATAACGCTAAGTATTCCCCATCAAGAAATTGTTATAATATTCGCAATTCTTGATAGCGGTGTGGTTTGAACGCCTGACCTCTCAACTATAAAGAGTGTGGATTACCACTAAACTAGAACCAAATTCACACGTTGCATTTATTGTAATATACTCCTTCCGTCCCATTCTAAATTGTTTATTTACTTTTTGAGAGTCAAATCGTGTAAACTTTGGCCGTAAATATATATTAATATATAAATTATAAAAAGGATTATTTACATTTATAACCCTTACTCTAGGTTGAAAGTGCCAATGTAACCCTACAATCTCAGAAAGTGCCAATTTGACCTTAACTAATTATTTTATGTGCTAATTTGATCCTAACTTTCAAAAAATTTGTGTCAATATACCCAAAGTCCCCATTTACGATGTTGTTCCTCTCAATTTTGACAATGATGAATCAGGAAATGACTAAAATACCCTTGACCTAGAAGTTACAAATTTTATCCCCATAATACCCCAGCCACCACTTCCGCCACCCACCATCTCTGCCACCTGTTCTGCCTCGCTCAAACCTTTCCCACCAGTCACCACCTCTGCTACCACTTTCGTCATCACCAGCAACCAGCCACCACCAGCCACCACCTCCGCCACCACCAGCCACCACCTCTTCCACCATCTCCACCACCCGCCCCACCTCCCTCAGCTCCACGGCTGCTCAGACCTTGGCACCGCTTAGCCAAGCGCCAGAAAATCAAGACCTTCGCTCGCCCTCCTCCTCCCTGGGGTGAAATCGAGACAACATAACAGCCATCTCCTCGATGTCCTCCTCCTCCCTCTTCCCGGTGACCGCTCAGCCCCTCCCTAGTGCCTCTTCCTCCCTCTCCTCGCCGCCCTCACTGTTTGAAACCCTAGCCCGCTCGCTTCTTTTTTCCAAGCTCCCACCACCTCCAAACCCTAGCTCGCCACACGACACCGATTTGGTCGGGGTCGACGATTTCTCCTAAGATAGCGAATTCACCACTGTGAGGATACGCGGGAGGTCGATGAGGCGCGACAAAGAGGAGATAATTCATGCGAGGGCGGAGTGGTCACATGTGGCGACGTCGTAGTGAACAACGGTGAGAAGACGATTAAAACCCTCCGCCGGAAAGAAACGAAGGAAACAAGGGAAAGAAAAATGGGGGGAGAGAAAAAAGAAAATGAGTTTTTCATTCTTTTTTTTAATTCTAGGGCAAAATCATCCTTCTTTAAACAATTATGGCCATCAGAAAATTGACTAGAAAGTCAGCGGCGTCAAAGATTAGATTGACATTTTCTGAGATTGCAGGGTTATACTGACACTTTCAGCCTAAAGTCAGGGTTATTCTAGCACTTTACTCTAATAAAAATATCAAGTGAGATGTTGTTTGATTTACCTGAACATTTATTTTTCAAATATTTATTTTTTATGCTGCATTATTATAAGTAGGTAGAGATATTTATGGTTAACATGCTCATTGTATACCATGAAAAAGTAAATGAGTAATTTAGAGTGGGACAGAGAGAATATTTCAAATCATACTTCCATTTTACCAAACTAAAGTGTCCACTTTATTTGGACATATTAAATCAGAAAATACAAAGTGAGTGTAGAAGAAAAAAAATGCAAATGATTTTAATTACTCTTAATCTGAATGAATGAAGAAAAATAGATTGAATAGTGAAACATAGGCAAAAGAAAGAAGAGAAGAAGTTTGAAAATCTGCATTGATGCAGTAATATTTTAGCCAAATAAGCATCAGATTGCTGGAATAGCATATAATTGTAAACCAGGAATTTGGAAGCTAAGTATCGAATAGTACATGACCTGCTTTACTGATTCACGTGCGATTGGCACAAACAGAATAAAGCTCACCTTTGAGCTCAAGTTTCCTTCAAATCAAATCTACATTTATCCACCAAAAATCATTCCACCTTACAAATTTACAATCAATCAAAAAC
>JAULKJ010000011.1:8808769-8818841 GCA_032355405.1 Rubia balearica | reverse complement strand
ATTCCTCTAAGAATGTCTTACGTAGTTACATTACTGGATAAAGTTTAACTAACAACTATTCACAATCCTCTTAAAACTATTATGTGGTTTCAGATTGAAAATCATGTACCATGTTACGACTTCTTGTTCTATCAATCACTAATGTGCAGTTGACTATTAGACCTGGAATGGGGGCTGCTATCTGGTCGGAGAAGGAGGGACTGACCTCGAACTTTATAATTTTTTAAAAAGTCAAAATTGAGCTTAAAATATTGATGTTTATGTTCTTTAGAATATGGAAAATGAAAACACCTTCAACCTTTTCAATTCAGTCAAAAGTGTAGAGGTGACCCATGATCTTATATACTAAACAAATATTTTGTCAACCACCATTGTGGAGCAAACCGATTGGTTCTGTGTAGAGGTGATCCATGATCTTATATACTAAAAGAATACTTTGTCAACCACCAATGTGAGACTCTGAAACACGCCCACTCACGTGCAGGGGTACTATTCATCGTGCAAGCATGGATAGAAAGAGGTCACGGGTCTGTCAGTGGTAATATACGTCAACTGTACCGATCAGGCCAACTTTGGACTCTGATACTATGTAAGAATCATGGACTTCTATTATAAAACCAATTGGTACTATTATAAAAAAATTGATACTATGAAGAAGTGAGACGTGATCTTATATACTAAATAAATATTTTGTCTAACACAAATGTGAGACTCTCAAACAAACAAATTACACTTAAGAAAACGGTAATGTTAAAAAAATCATCACTTGCAGTTTAATAGGTTAAAAAATAATTAAAAGTGGATGAAATATTGATTGAATGATAGACCATTTACATAGTTCGATGATAAAGAATGAACTTTACTCAAATCGAAGGACGAATATTACAAAATAGAATAAAGTTCATTCATGTTCTCGAATTTCTTGTTTAGTGCAAGTACACATATACCCAGTTCCTTATTTGTGTATATATTTCTCACTTTTTCAAATGCCAATCTCCACCAATAGGGGTATGCAGGGGCGGAACCAGGGGCGAGGGAGTGATGGGGCCACCCCTAGGATCCGATGACCCGGAATTTAAGTCTACGAGCCACCGAAATCCATGGATTCCGCCCCCGAACCTAGGTTTCAGCTCCCTTTCAGGGGAGCTCTAGGAAGACGGCGTCCATTTTCCATTTTTCGTTTCTTCATTAAACAAAACGACGTCGTTTTACTAGGAGGAGTATATGTGCACTTTTTAAAAAATTGAGAATATATGTGCACTAACTAAAGAACTCAGGGCATAAATGCATTTTACCCTTAAAAAATTATGCATGATTTAGGAATAGTAGAAGAAGATTGGGCCACACTCGTGAAATAGAAAAAGAAAAGCCGCTGGACCGAAAAATATGAAATTCAAGGGGCATTAATGTCCAACAGGGGTCAAAATTACCCGCTCAAACCTTATCATAGTCAAGCAACCAAAAACTACACTCAAAATTCCACTCCTTCCCGCTTCGCAAACTCCACAAAACCATGATATCCTCCACAAAACCACCAAAAATACCCCTTTATTCCAACGATTACACTTCAATTTTCACCTTCTCGATCGGTAAACCCAGTTCTGGAATCCGCAGAGTTGCGTTCCGGGTCCCGAAATGGCCGTCTGTGAGCTGCGCCGCCGCGGGAGAGCGGAAGAAGAAACAGCCCGACAGCGCCAGGAAAACCCGGCCCGAGGAAGATGATAAGGACAAAGGGGTGGACCCAGTTGGGTTCTTGTCCAAACACGGGATTTCCCACAAGGCATTCAATATGTTCCTGCGCGAAAGGTGATGGAATTTGTTATTGTTTTCTTCTTTTGGGTACTTTCTGTTTTTGGAAGTTAGGGGGAAATGTTTGATGGTCAATGTTTTATTTGCAGGTATAAATTGTTGAAAGACTTAAGGGAGGAAATCTTTAAAATTCATGACAATTTACAGGATATGGCTTCTGGGTTAGTGTCAGAATTATGGTGTATTGAGTGATTTAATGGAATGTGTTTTTGAGGTATGGAAATGTGTTTTCAGGTATGAGATTATCGGAATGCGCCGGAATGTGCAGCATCGGCTCGATTTCTTGGACTGGGCTCCAGGTTAGCCTTAGTGTGTGAAGTAATACATTTTCCTTTGGAGTAGCTGGGTTTCATTTAGCTCAATGGCACAGATTATGAACTTGTTTTCATTCCATGAAAAGTCCGTTGTCAAAAGTAAATGTGAGTATATATCGAACATTTGATACTCTCTCAATCTACAATTACATTCCTGAAATTGGAAGTGGCTATTAGTTGGATGATAATAGTTCAAAACATAAGTAAGATTAAATGGTATAATAAGAGTTGTACATCTATGAAACAAGATCAAATATAAGCCCTAAGTGGTATGTGGGAGGAAGACTACGTTCATGTTTTGGATTTCAATTCTTCACTATTTTTATTAGAATTGATGACAGATTTCATTTTAATAATAATGGTGGATTGGCTGGCAGATTGAATGTTCTGTTGCTCACATTTGAATCTCGATATGTTGACATTAGGTGCTCGGTATTGTGCTCTAGTTGGTGATTTTAATGGGTGGTCACCGACAGAGAACTGTGCCAGGGAGGGTTATATTGGCCATGATGATTATGGATATTGGTTTATTATTCTTGAAGATAAGCTACGAGAAGGAGAGGAACCAGACCAGTATTTTTTCCAACAGTACAATTATGTAGATGATTATGATAAAGGGGACAGTGGTGTTACAGTTGAAGAGATGTTTCAGAAGGCAAATGACGAATATTGGGAACCAGGTGAGGACCGATTCATAAAGAACCGTTATGAGGATGTAGCCCGGCTGTATGAGCAGATGTTTGGCCCCAATGGGCCTCAAACTGAAGAGGAGATGGAGGAGATACCTGATCCGGAGACTAGGTACAAGGCTTGGCAAGAGGAGCATAAAGATGACCCACCTAGCAATTTACCGTCTACTCATATCATTGATAATGGGTTAGAGCCCTATGATATTTTCAATATTGTAAGCGATCCTGTATGGTATGAAAAAGTCAAAGCTAAGAAACCTCCCATTCCTTACTGGTCAGAGACTCGGAAAGGAAGAAAAGCATGGTTAGACAAGTATATGCCTGCTATCCCTCATGGAAGCAAATATAGAGTGTATTTCAACACTCCATCAGGGCCTCTAGAACGAGTTCCTGCCTGGGCAACCTATGTGATCCCAGGTACCTCTGGTTGCTACCATTGTCTATCTAGTTATGTTATAGCTAATAGCTAGTGGTTTGTACAATGCTTTTTATTGCTGTATTTAGGGGTTCGTAAGAACTAAGTCTAGTTGACTTGTAATGCGGCTATCTTCATGAGTTGAACTTGTTACCCCCCCCCCCCCCATAGTCACCTTGGAGCAACTTAATCACTTTATGAGCACCTGTCTTTTGAAGAGTGGCTAATGTAAATGCACATGCATGCACGTGATGGGTAGCCTTTTATTGTCTCGGCATTTTTATATAAAATTTTCTTGTGCTGGTGTTTTGATGCGAGGGAGAAATGCATATTGTTTCTTTTAGAAATGACTTTACTTAGGCTCCTCTCTTGACTCTCCAACATTCAAATGTATTCTTAGTTATAGAAATTAGGTAACATATGTTTGACTTAGAGATCCCGTGACAACTTGGTTCCTGAATGCTGTCTCTCACCTTGCAGATGCAGATGGAAAGCAAGCCTTTGCAGTACATTGGGAGCCCCCTCCTGAATCTTCTTATAAATGGAAACACAATCCTCCCCGCAAACCCAAATCTTTGCGCATATATGAGTGTCATGTTGGAATTAGTGGACAGGACCCCAAAGTGGCATCTTTTGATGATTTTGTTGATAAGGCAATCTTTGAATTATATGCATTAGAATTCTTTTCCATGTTTCGTGTTTTTGGTTGGAGCTATATTTAGTCTTTCTCTCTCAATTCTGCTGAATTTCGTATAGGTCTTTCCACACATAAAAGAGTCTGGTTACAATGCAATCCAATTGATTGGAGTAGTCGAGCATAAAGATTATTTTACGGTTGGATATAGAGTGAGTTTCTGCTAACTTCATATTTACTCTTTGATTAAGTAGAGTGATAAATTGTTATAATACAGTTCCATTGTTTAATGCAAGATGACAACTGGTACCATTTACTTTCATCATTTACATCACTATCAATTGAAATCCGTGAAGAGTATGTGCATGTAACATTAGTAATGCATGAAGATTGAAGAGCGGTTCATGTATTTTAATCTGAGAAAATTACTTGATTGGTTCTTTTCTGAATCTTCTTTGTAATTAACCTCCTGGACCAAATTCAGACCACTAATCACACTGTTTACATATGTCTTTTTAAATCAAAGCTGAGACTGTGAGTGCATCCTCTAGTATGTCTAGCCGTGAATGATCCAGATAGATGCTTGTACTCCGGTGGAATAGATTTCATTTATCTTTTGATATGCCAAAGTATCTGGCTTTGTATCAGAATACTTGCATGATATTGATATCTTCTGTTTGTTAGGTGACTAATTATTATGCTGTTAGTAGCCGGTTCGGTACACCAGAGGACTTCAAGCGTTTGGTTGATGTAGCACATGGTAATGGTTCAAAGTTGGATGATATGGTACCCTTTTTGATGTATTTCAGTGAACTTTTTGTACTTATTTAGTCACAAGAACCGTTTGGAATGTGCATGTGTTGTATTGCTATTAAAAAACAAATCATTGTCAAGCTACATCTTGTTTCGGTTATGACCTCTCTTCAACTGATTTATTTCCTATAATTGAATGTATCCCTTGTAAAATGTTCTTCCACTTCTTGTTCACCTTTTGACATGGTTCTTTATTCTTTATTTGTTCTTATAACTGACCAATATGGCAATACATATATGGCTTCTTCTTGAGAGTTCTGATACCAACCTCACCCGATTTGATATGCAGCTAATTTTTTAGAGATGTTTTTCTTCTTTTGTTTGCAGGTCTCGGATTATTGGTCTTCTTAGACATAGTCCATTCTTACGCAGCAGCAGATGAGATGGTTGGATTATCGCTTTATGATGGTTCAAATGATTGCTATTTTCATTCTGGTAATCTAATAAATTGCGTTGACGGGTGAATTATGACTTGTTTAGATGCCACTGTATATTCTAGTAAATTGCGTGTCATCCAACATTTGCAAGTGACTTGTCGATATTTCATAATATCAGAATGTCAACAAGGACTAGTTTGCATGTAGGATGACTAGATTATCACATTGCTTTGCCTTAGCATCAATGATGCATTAACCAGGTTTCTTTGTTGATTCGGCATATTGCAATTTTTACTACATGGGCCTGGCTGTATGCTTATAGCTAGTTAAAAGCAAAAAATATAACATTTGGAGAACAAAGGTTGTACTAGCTCATAAATGGATTCCTATCTATTTCGTTGCAATTTTTTTTATGCATGATACTGTACTATGATACTCAGTGATAGAGCCCTATGGCCTGTATTGTTCCTTCTTCTTCTGTGATAGTCAGTGATAGAGCGCTTTGGCCTTTGGATCAAGACATTGTCACTTGTGCAGTCCATTATTTTCCTTTCCGGGATACTGATACTATGCTACTTAATACTTTATATCCATTCTGAGGATGTATAAATGTAATATCTTTTTGAGCAATTTTAATATATTGTAGGTAAACGAGGCAATCATAAATTCTGGGGTACGAGAATGTTCAATTATGGAGATCAAAATGTGCTGCACTTCCTTCTTTCAAATTTAAATTGGTAGCATATCTGGCCTTCCTAAAGTCTGGCAGTTTATTTTATGTATTTTCCCTTGCTCAATTCTCCTTCTTTTCCAAATACTTTTATGTATTTTTTTAATTTTTTTTGAATGTGCTAGATAGGCTTTACTTTTTGTCAGAAGTTAGTACTATAGCTGATTACTGGGTTAATGCCTCTCAGGTGGGTGGAGGAGTATCATATTGATGGCTTTAACTTTCACTCACTTCCATCAATGATGTACACACACAATGGTTTTGCTTCATTTACGGGTGACATGGAGGAGTAAGTCCTTTAACTTATCGATTTAAGTAAACTTTTCTTTACTTTGGTTATCATGTGATTTATGTACTCATTACTCACATACTTTAAATCTACAACTCTATTGTCGCTAGAGTTTTTTTCCCATCCTTAATTATAACTCTGGCCATATTGGCTGTATTAAGTTTTAATCCGCATTAAGGATGATGTACTCTTATCATGTCGTGTGACAGTTTTTTGCCGGAGATTATTCCTTTCATAACAGATAGCATCTTTTGCAGGTACTGCAACCAATATGTTGACAAGGATGCTTTGTTATATCTCGTTCTGGCGAATGACATACTGCATGCTCTTCATCCAAATATAATCACAATTGCCGAAGATGTGAGCACTCTTGCATACTTGTTTTAAGTCTGCTAATATTTTATAGGTCAGGTTCACATGTTTATTTTTGTTCATTGTTGTGAGGCAATCTAAAGGTCTTGTTTTTACTTTTTAAAAATGTCAGTTGAGGTTTCATAGACCTTTTACATGCTGGGTAGAACTTTGATCTTGGGAAATTGGTTTATTTACATTGTAAGCTTGTAGCAGTCGTGTGAGCTTAAGATCCATGTTCTTAATATCTCGAAATAACAAATTTAGTAGCTGGTTCAAGTGATTCAGGGCATGAGCTATTCCTTGAACCTCTTTTTTTTCGTCTTCTTTTTAATCTTGTGTAATCCTTGTGACTATGCTTCTCCTTTTGTGCCTGAGATGATTCATCCTTTCACTTCTCAGGCAACTCTTTATCCTGGACTATGTGAGCCTACTTCTCAAGGTGGACTTGGATTTGATTATTTTGTTAACCTTTCTGCACCTGAGATGTGGGTTTCGTTACTTGAGAATTCCCTTGATCATGAATGGAGCATGAGTAAGGTTTGTGACATGCTAGACTCGTATGACATTATATATGTTAGTTTCTGGAACATGGTTTTACATGTTTGATTATGTGAATATCTCTCCCTAAGAATTTGTTGCTTTTATCACAGGTAAAGATTTGAGTGATTATTTTTTATGTAAGATAAGTGTTGACTCCTTATGTCTTTTTTTTTTGACAAGATTGTAAGCACCTTAGTTGGGAACAAACATAATGCAGATAAGGTGCTTTTGTATGCTGAAAATCACAACCAGGTGACTTGTAAATTCTCTGTTTATTTTTTGAAACCCACTCTTTAGTAGTTGTATTTAACTCTTGCATGCCATTCTTTCGTAGAAAAAATTACATCTGCTGATATCACTTCTGACTGTCTGAAATTGCTTAATGGTACCATGCTGATTATCATTTCCTTGCTTGCCAGTCCATATCAGGAGGGCAGTCTCTGGCAGAAGTTCTGCTTGGTAAAGCTGTAGGCTCATCTTCTATTACAAAAGAGTTGCTCAGAGGTTGTTCACTGCATAAAGTAAGCTAGTGTTATGGATCCTTTCTGAGAAAC
This sequence comes from Rubia balearica, assembly GCA_032355405.1. NCBI lineage: Eukaryota > Viridiplantae > Streptophyta > Magnoliopsida > Gentianales > Rubiaceae > Rubia > Rubia balearica. Next base: position 8,811,323 of record JAULKJ010000011.1, on the reverse strand, counting down.
TAATCAAATGTATTAGCTGTAGGCTGTAACCAGAAAAGGTTCAAATAAATTACTGGGTAAATTCAAGGAGATCTTATTGTCTAGATACTTTAATTCGAATCTACTTTAAATGATAAGAACTAACTACCTTGAAGGTATCGTATGCAATTGTTATTTCTCAGTTTGATTTGTGACCTTCTCCATCTAGATCATAAGGTTGATTACATTCACAATTGGTGGTTCGGCATATCTCAACTTCATGGGAAATGAATTTGGACACCCTAAGGTGAAGCCCAGTACCATATGTATGTTTATTGTATATATACTCAGTTGTTCGGTTTTAATGGATAAATGTTCTTGTTCGTATTTTCCAGAGAGTTGAGTTCCCAATGCCAAGCAATAATTTTTCATTTGCACTTGCTAATCGTCAATGGGACCTCTTATCGAAGGAAGGTGTTCACAGGCAGCTGTTCTCATTTGATAAGGTAAATATTAGTCCTGTAGATTCAACTGTGTTTTCTTTTTTGACTTAAAGTAGAAAATCTGAAATTAAAGTTGGAACATGGAGAAGAGTACAGATCTTGTTTTGCATTAATTGGATAAGAGTAATGAAAGAAATATCTGTTGTGCTATTAGCCGCATCAACATTACATCTTATTCATGCAGAAAAGCATAAAGTGGTAGAACTGATGTGCTGACTCTTTCTTTACTATGGACTGATGCCTCCAGGATATGATGAACTTGGATCAAACTGACGGAATTCTTTCAAGAGGTTCAGGTGGCTGTTCCAACATTCATCATATTAATGACTCTACCATGGTAAAGTTTATTTGTGTATCCATATTCATACTTCTGGCCTCTTGAATGAGATTCGTCACGCTTCGTGAGTTGAAGTAGTTCGGTATAAGTTATGACATGTGTGGTTTATCTTCACATCCCTATAGCAATCAATAATGGAATCCATAATATGATTGAGCTGCTTTTTGCTTATACTCATTTTGGATCTTCACGGGCGGTCGGTAGTGGGTAATCAAATTTTGTAATTTCCTAGAAATGTGTTCGAAGTACTAGCATGGCGTCAATGCTTTCATGGATTCCTGTTCATGTATTCTATGGCACAAAAATAAGCATTCCTTACATTCTGAAGGTTTCTATTTGTGGCTAATCATAAATACTTCTTTCATGAACAGGTAATAGCATACCTAAGGGGCCCATTCCTCTTTATATTCAATTTTCATCCAGAAAATTCATACCAAAGCTACAGAGTTGGTGTAGACGAAGCTGGAGAATATCAAGTACAAGTGCTTTCTGTTTAAGTATCAGTTACACTTTTTACACCTATGATTCACTCGAGTAAATGTAACCTTTTTGCAGATCATCCTCAATACAGATGAAGAGAAGTACGGTGGTCAAGGATCTATCGAGCGTGGCCGTTATGTTCAAAGAACCATCAGTGGAAGGTAAACTAATCCGCGACAGAATGGTCCTTTAAAACTAACTTGGGCATGATTTGTGCGAACTCATCTTCACGCTATTTACTACAGAGTTGATGGAATGCGAACTTTCTTGGAAGTGTCTCTTCCTAGTAGAACTGCACAGGTTAGTGATTCTATGAAATGGCTTACATCTATCCTGTCCATAAGTGTGTCTGTTTTCTTTTGTTTTGAGTTCTTACTTTCTTGTCGACAAAGTAAAAAGATAAGGATGACTAGACATTTCTTCTTCTGTTTTAGCAACATAGAGAATACAAATCAATCGATGTTACCCTCCGAGGGTCGTTGCTATTTCACCTTCTTTTCTCATGAACTGCCAAAAAAGCTTCGTTCTCATCATATTTTTTCAGATGTGGAGTTAGCTCGAATTTGCATTTGCATTTTCAGTTTCTGTTGTCTAGTTCATCAGCTACTGATGTCTTCATTTACGTTGTACGGTCTGTGTTTGGAAAATGAGTTGTGTGTCATTGCAGGTGTAGAAGCTAACAAGGATACTGAGTATGAGCACGGGGAGCCTGAATTCTGGATCCAGTTCTGCAAAAAATAGAGCCAACTCTGTAGCTTCGTCCACACCAAATTTCTTATGTAGGAAATTGTTCTCTTTTTGATTGAATGAATTGGTTCAGAAAACTTATATGACTCTATTGCAGTTAAGAGAGGACCATCATTTGAAGCACATCCAAATGCATGGCTTTTAAGATTATTGTTAGTATTTATAGTTATTCGAAGTCGATTTACTGGTTACACAACATCTCTGGTTAGCTCAGAGTATGCGTAGGATCATTACGTGTTTGTTTGTGGAAGAACAGGACTGACGTGTCAGTTTCTTTAATATATTTAGATGACCCTAAAAAAAATTTAAATACTTGTGTTGGTCTGAATAGATTAAATGCAAGATACCGTTGACTAATGTTTTTCCTTATATTTTATTAGAACTGTATGAAGGTATTCTAAGGGCATGTTTAAAAGAGCATAGATCAAATCAATTCTAGACTTGGATCACACCAATTTATGACCATATTACTCCGTTATGGCCTATGGGTGGTGCTTACTGATTCCGGAAGATTGAGTGGTGAGGCTGC
>JAULKJ010000011.1:8758436-8790884 GCA_032355405.1 Rubia balearica | reverse complement strand
TTGCTGCATATTTACATTAACTTTTAACTTGGATGATAGCTATTTGAGTTATTTACAAATTTTCTTAATTTAGAGTTTACTGCAGTATTTTGCCATGATATTTTGTTGCTAGAATGAGGAGTGTGTAGAAGAGTGATTTCTGATTTTTTTTTTGTTTAGTTTTTTTTGTGCTTGATCGAAGTCCTATTTACAGGCGGCCTTAAGCAAGGATACACGTATGGCCCTAAGAATGTGTACTCATTCCTTGATTCTTCATGGTATGGACTATGTCTCTTTTATGTCATTCGCAAAGGTATGCATACTTGTCTGACAATCTTTCTTTTATTGCAGGATGACCTCAAAATTTAAAATTAGGGGGTATTGTGCCCTTATTTCGATGTTGGCTGCACTATCCCGTAATCCATTACAATTGCATTCTAAAAGTACAAAGGTAACTTTTTTTTTTGTCTAGTTTTACTAGGAGCAGAAAAATCTGAATTAGTCTATACCATTCGTCTACACCATGAACAGTAATGGCATTCTAGATTTTAACTACCAGTCTGTGCGGCCGGCATTTGAATGCTTTCTGGACTCATAGTGAGTTCTTCTGTACCCAGGTGATGGACAATCATATCTTTGATGATCCAATCAATTCAGAAGAAATTTCATCACTTGCTGATGTAATTGTGGACAAAGTATTTGATATTCTATCACAAGAGCCTTCGCAGGTAACTTTCAGGTTCCCATCCTCTCCATCTTCTTTTTAAGTTGCAGTCTTCCCTCCCGTGAGATACTGTGATCCAACTCTATGATCTCTGAATCAGGCTACTCAGGGGAATCTCGCGCTCGAATTCTACAACTGCACAGTTTCATTGTTCAAAGTACGTTAATCATCTTTTCGTGAGGTTTAGTGTTTTTGGTTTTAATTGTTTCTGAACAGGCTTGATTTGCATCTTCCAACAGGTATTGGGCAAAATGCAAATGACGTGCTCCAAACTGTTGGAAATAGCTGAGTTAAGTTTGGGTTCTAACAACAGATATTTAGTATCCACCAAAAATTTCATTGCCACGAAAGAATAAGAGATAGGGTTAGATTTTCTCCCGTACGAGAGTATCTTGTGGGCATCAAGAAGTGACCATCTGATGATTGATCCTTAAGACGCTTTGATTTATCTCCTCATCAACCTGTGATGGGATGACGGAGCCCTTAGAGCGAGGGATTTTGCTTTTTAAGTTCAAAGAAATAGGGCAAGGCAGTGTACTATTTCCACATTAATGCTGTAAACATGCTAGTAATGTTACAGAAAACTAATAATAAAGCTTAGTAAAACACAATGCTGGTGTATGTATTGTCTCTCTCACTTGTCACTTAATAGAGATAATTATGCATCTTTCTTCGTGCCCCGCACAATAAAAAAACAATTGTAAAAATTTGTCAGGATAAAACAAGTAGAGTTCACCTCTTACTGTATCCACTAAAGTAGAATTGGGAAAAAAAATAAAAGAACGTCGAATAATGTCTTTATATCTAGCGCATGCTGCTTGTAAAGTTTCTGTGCAGTGTATATTGTTTCGTTTTACGGCAAGGAATACTATGGGGAGAGAGCAAAAAACTACTATCGAGCCTGTTGTGATAGAAATCACGTTTTCAATTGACTGGGCCTATTGTCAGAATAAAAAATAGTGCCAAAGTATATTTGTCTTAGTCCAGATCACAATCGGCCCAATAATTCTACAGCCCAAACGAATGTAGCTGTGAACAGCTGCGTAATAAGCATCCTCATCGGAAGGATAATTAGAGAAGTTCAAAATTATTACTACTGATAGGGCTTATTCCGATTCCGATTCCGATTCCGATTAGCCGAGACGAAGCGGAGTCACCGTTACCGGAGTAATTACGGTCAGGGTTTCGCTCCGATTCCGATCATCTGAGACGAAGAAAATGAATATAGAGGTGGTAGGGCGCCACGCCCTTATGTTTGACGACGACTCTATGGCGGCGTTCGTGAACTCCGGCGACGCGCTTGTTGAATGGAATTCTCTTCAAATCGACCGCTACGATGTCCGCCACCTTCTCTCCGGTCCGTTACCTCCCCGCCGGCGCCGCAGTCATCAACCTGAGGGCGATCCGTCCTTTAATTCCGAGCTCGATCACGAGCGGTATCTAGATCTTCCTCTTCCTTCTGAAGAACCTGGTAAGATTAATTTCAGCTCAATTTGTTTGGTGTATAATATTTGTGGTTTGGAGCTGCATAATGTAGCAAAAAAGCTTCATATTGCGTTACTGTAATTGGAAAGACATCTGTTGATTTAGTGAAGAGTTCATTGGCATTTGAAGCATTTACATGCAGTTGAATTTATTGTTAGTTTTTCAATGCTTTTGCAATTGGAAACCACCCTGCAGGCAACTTTGAGATGATTGCCACAGATTACTTTATTGTAGTCTTGTAGACAATAGTAGATTCGTATAGGAACTAGGAAGTGGTTTTAGTCTGGTAAGGAGCAGGGTTTATCTGAATTGCTAGAGGTTGAACTAGGGAGAGCGGACCAATAAGGAAGACACATGGTGCTAAAATATGACTTGATACATGTCGACTATAAAGTTGCAAAAGCTGAAACTCGTAACCACGTGGAAAGACTTCTAGGTGGTTTTGAGAAAAGCTGAGAAGTCTTTGTTTCTACCTATGCTCAGCTTGTTATTAGTTGACAAGGATTTGATGAATATACTTATAATTCACTATCAATTTACCCCTTATCTGAATTTTTACTGCCTGCACCTTTTTCCTTTTACCTGGTTAATAGATTTTTAATGGTTGACATATCTTTGTTTTTTTAGAAGTAGAAGAGGAGGTCCAAGAGGCTGAAAAGCCTGGGGATGGTAGTTTTCGTGCTGTAGGGTTCTCGTATGGAGATATTAATAACTCAGCTGACCAAAGAAATGCAGAAGAGGGTCTGGAATGCCCTAGATTCCAACCTCCATTTTCTGTGCCTGAGAGCCTTGTCCATAGCTTGGTAAGATTTTTTTTCTGTTGACAACCTTCATTATCCAGTTTTCTCTTCAAAGCTATTGTTTGCTCAATTAGGTTTCCAAAATCTGGCCGAGAATAATTGCGAACGAAGTACGTGCTATTCTAAGGCTCATCATGTCTAAGTTTTCAGATGCTCGGAGCCGGAATGGAGTAATAGTGATCCAAGGTTGCCATTCACGGGAACCTTGTTTCCTTTTGATGTCATGACCAAGTGGCTGTGCAGGTGGGATTAGGATTTTAGATAATTTCATTATGTGGTGGAGTAGCATCTTTACTTCATGAAGGCTGTTGCATAACAATGTGCCGTGTAGCTTTTCAATGTGGGTATATGATGATGATATACTGGTTAAATGTCAAACCACCAATTTAATAACTTGTTTATTGCCCATCTTTTCTTTTTTTCAGCCTCCAACAGAGAAGGTACATCAGATCATTGCAAGGACAGCTACATTTGTGAGCCAACATGGAGCACAGTCAGAAATTGTTCTGAGAGTGAAACAGGGAGATAATCCAACCTTTGGTTTCCTGATGCCTCACCATAATCTTCACCCCTACTTTAGATTCCTTGTTGATCACCAAGAGGTCTTGCAATCTGGGTCTGATGCAAAATCTCAGTCTGGGGATGTCAATGCTGACCAGAAAAAACTGGATACTGGAGGAGCTTTGTCTTTACTAGGTTCTATATATGGGACCGAAGAAGATGATGACTCTGTTCAGGAGGATTCACAAGATCTTCGAGATGCCTCTTCTGGGAAAATGAACAGTAGCAGTTCATTGGACTCGTATGTTGAAGAAAAGACTGAATCTATTACTAATGCATCTTTGAAAGATAAAGTAGTTGCAAAGTCTACTCTTCATAGTAAAGATAAGCCTCCTGCTGTAAAAAAGAATCCCTCAATGACTGTGTCTAAGGCTGGAAGAACCGGTATACTGAAAAAGGGAGATGTCTCCGGCTCATGTTCTGCTTCTACAGAGAATAATGACAAACCTTTGATTTTGGAGCCCCCTGCTGATTTAAAGATACTGGTGGACAAGATTGTTGATTTTATTACGAACAACGGGAAGCAGTTTGAGACTGCACTTAGAGAACAGGACCGTAAGCAGGGTAGATTTCCGTTTCTAGTTCCTTCTGACCAGTATCATCCATATTACCTGAAAGTCCTCGAAAAATCTGAAGAGGTGATTGCTCTAACTTTCTCTGTGGTGTAGTGGGGTGGGTGAGTCAGTCTAATATTTTCTTTGAGATAATTATTGCTGGCTAATCCTTCTGTTTAAACACTAATGTTGCATCATCTGCTCATCTTTTATTCTGCTTGCGAGTCCTTCATTAACCAAATAAAATGTTTATTTCATACTTGATCATTGTTTAGTACTGGGGTGCATTAAGTTGGGGTAGTTATGTCTGCTCTTGCTTTGTTAAGTTTCTTAGTAAGTTACGTTACAATCTGTAACATCATTATGGCTCTTTCTCGATGCTTGCATAAGTTTCTGTTATCGGCTATTCTCATATTTTGTGATTCTGAACTGGACTTCAACATGTGTTCTATTAAGCTCTCAGTTTCTTTTTCGGTTTCATCCTTTTGTTTATCATAGTTTCTATTGCTGCCAAAAGCTTGTTGAGCTATTTTTTTCCGAACAAGTTTTTTCCGTTCACTTTACTTATTATATATTTTTCCTGTTGCAGTCAAAACTAGGTGTCAAGAGCTCTTCTGCAAATATGTTACATTTGGGCCTAAATAAAAAAGGTTCTTCATACAAGGATGGTGGCAGTTCATCCCTATATTCTGATCTGCCATATGAGTCAGACAAGAAAGAAAAGTTTGAGATGACTATTGGCAAATCAAATAAGGATATACTGGATCAGCAGTCAAAAGCAACCCAACAAGAGGGGATACATATAGATGACGAAGCTGCTGCAGCTATTCTTCAGGCTGCCACAAGATGTTTTAAGAATCCATACGCGGGGACTAATTCAAGTTCCTCTCTCAATGGAGTTCAACATGGCAGAGATGCTAGGCAGGACTCGGGTCAAAAATCATCTTCATCTGATACCAAGGCCATTGCAAAGCCTGATGTATCTGAAACTTCTAGTCATCTTGAATCTGATTCCAACGTATCCAAAGAACAGAAGCTGAAAGCTGAGAGACTGAGAAGGGCAAAAATGTTTGTTTCCATGTTAAAAAGTGGAGCTGCACCATCTAAAGATGAACCTTCGCGGTCTTTGTCGGTAGAACCTTTGGAGCCAGGGACCTCAGTTTCGCCACCCGAAGTTAATCATGATACCATAGAAGGAGGCAGCAATCCTACTTTGGCTAAAATCAGTGCATTGGAGAAGCATGAAAGTAGTGAAAGGAAAATGTCAAAAGAAGAAAATAATGAGAAGCGATCTAGGAGAAAGTACAGATCAAGATCTGCTATGTATGAAGACAGCGATGGGGAAGAAATGGAGCGGAGTATTTCCAAGGACCGTGATGAAAGGCGGAAAGATGAAGAAAAGAATCACAAGCATTCTAGAAAGAAGCATCGTTCAAGGCGTGGTAGTGACTATGATAGGGACTACAAAAAGGAGAAGTCTAGACATTCCAGCAGGAGGCACAGATCTCGTGGCTCTTCTCGCGAGGATGATCACGGAGAGATATCCTCTGATTCAAGTACCCATGGACACTCAAGCAAGAAGAAGCACTCATCTCACCGGCATCACAAGCATTACGAAGATGATGATAAGAAGTCAGAAAATCACTCAAGGAAGAGGAAACACCGATCCCATCGCTCTTCTCGTAGCAGCAAAGAAAGTCCCAAAAGAAGTAAAGTTCATTCATCTGGAGATGAAGCATCCCAACATGGCCATTATGAAGAGAAGAAAAGGTCTGCATCAGAAAGGGGGGATGACTTGGAGGAAGGCGAGATCAGTCCCAAAGTAGTTGAGCCCTCGAAGAGCACAAATGAAAGGGCTTCTTCTCAACCCTCTGAGACAACTCCACAGATCTCTGATGATCTGAGAGCCAAGATTCGTGCGATGCTTTTGTCAACAATGTGATAGGCCCGGGCATGAAATTGTAACTTTATATGTAAAAGGGTTCTCTGATAATGAGAAGGTGGTGTGAACTTGTACTCCCTCCGTCCCATCATTAATTGCTTAATTTGACTTTTGAAAAATTCACTCGATGATCTTCTCCAACCCTTCCAGAGGAATTCGAGGGTTCGCTGTGGTGGAGTTTTAGTTGAAATTTAGCAAGGAAGAGTTTTATCCTCTTACTCTCCTTGTTAAACTTCAACTGAAAAATTCGCTCGAGGGTTTGCTGTGATGGAGTTTCAGTTGAAGTTTAGCAAGGAAGAGGTGTAAAGGGAAAAATGCAAAAAAGTAAGGGTGAAAAAAGAAACGTAGGAAAACATGAAAAAGAAAGAGGTAGAAAATAAAATACGAAAGAAAGTCGAGCGGGATACAATACTCACAGTCCCTAGTAATTAACCAGTAAATAATTGTTAATTTACATACCTATATAATAAAAGATAAACACAAATCCACTACTCTCTCCGTCCCCTTTTTAGTGTCTTACATTATTATTCATAAATAAAGTTGATGTTTGTTTTGTAGAAATATGTAAATTTATAAATGTGAAAAATATCACAGGAGAAATATGTAAATTCATAATTTATTTTTAAACATGATTTAAGAAATTAAAATCATCATTGAATAGTGACAAAAAAGTAAGACACTAAAAGAGGGACGGAGGGAGTACCATGTTTTAAGGAATCAACCGTAATAATAATTCTAATACAACTGGGGATACAATGTTCACCGTATCCCCAGCGTACGATATAATTTACGAGTCGACGTATCATAAATATTATTCTTCAGTTGATACGTGGCAAAATAATACTTGAATTTTCACATAATTTTTCTCTGCTTCACATCTTTTTCTCTCTGTGTAAATGCTAATCCACTCCTACAAATTTAGTTCCGACCTTTGAAAGCTTTTCTTGATAATATTATTCTTCGGAACTTCAAGTGAAACGGTCAAATATAAAGTGAAGAAGAACGATTCTGTGGTTAACCGAACTACTTATGGTTAAGTTAGACGCACTTAATGGGCCGGGCCAGGACAAATATTACAGGCTTTGCAACATTCCAAGACCCAAACCCAGTCCAGCCATATCGCACACAACGACGTCGTTACAACCTGCCAGCTTTTCGAGTAGAGCATTTCTTTCGACTCATCATCGAGCTCGGCAGTTAAGAGTACACGCCAATGGAGGCGGCTACATTTACCTCACCTTCCTCACATCTCTCCGCCGCCAAATATTCACGGTCGCCTTCACTCTCCTCCAGTTCATGCACGTCTCGAGCTCTCAGCTTACCGCGCCGCAAATGTGAACATGCGAGAAGCTTATCTTTACGCGCCTCCGCTTCCGCCGGCGCCGATAATGGCACGACTCTATAATTCTCTCGTTAAACGCTAATTTTAATTTATCGTTTTGATTAATTATACCTGCTTGTTCACGAAGTTTGTTTTAATTTACTTTTTTTTTGTGTATTTGAATTTCAGTGGTGACTTTGCTTGATTACGGTGCTGGAAATGTTCGTAGCGTGAGGAATGCGATTCGCTTCCTCGGTTTCGACATCAAGGATGTGAGTTTGTTGAATTTTTTCAACCGTTGAGCTTTTTAACTTAGAAATTATATGCGGCGTATTTGTTTGCAAATATGTGGATAGGAGAAGACGCTCGAGCTTGTTATTACTTTAATTGATCATTTCCGTTTGTTATATCTGAAACCGATTGAGCTTAGATTCAGATGCTATGTTGACTAATTAAATAGAATGATTAATTTGATGAGGGGTTCAGAAAGAGAATGCTTCTGAGTTTGAGAAATTCAGTAAGAGAGATACTTATGGTTTAGACTAATTACGGTCGTAGTAGAGTACGATAGGGTCATTATCATTTTTTTTGTTATGCTGTCTTGCCTCCTCGAAGCTAGGGAGCTAAAACTTATATTTCTAGGAAGAGTTTCTATTGTTGACTGCTGAGTTCATGAGTCAAAAATCATTTTTATCTATTGGATGGTGAAAGGTGCGCGAATCTAGTTGTATTGCTTGACAAGTCAAAACTAATATGTTTGTTCTGGATCATGTAATAATGATAAATAAGCCAAAAAGAAAGGAAAAAACATAAACTAAAGAAGCTCTACTGTGATTGTATGCCTTGCTCTTCCTGTTTGACACTTTCTCGAACAATTGCTTCCAGGTACAAACTCCAGATGACATCATGAATGCAAAGCGCCTTATATTCCCTGGTGTAGGGGCATTTGCTCCTGCCATGGATGTATTGAACAAGAGAGGGTATGATTTTGGCAACTATTGTATCTTATTTTTTCATATGGAATCTCACTACATTGCTTTGAAGATAGCTCTGAACGATTTGTTATTCAATTAAGTTTATTCTCAGGAAGTCTTCATGTGTTTCTGTATCATGTTATTCACCTGGCATCTGTTTTTATTTTATTTTTTCCTCTTCATTTTTTGTTCCATTTCTTTGTTGTCCATCATTGGAGGAGATACTTTGTTGATACTCATATAAATTCAAATATTTTTGGGAGAACTCAAGTCATAACCTCTCCTGTAGGATGGCGGAGGCACTTAGCCGTTACATTGAACAAGATCGCCCATTCCTAGGCATTTGTCTTGGGCTTCAGTTGCTGTTTGAATCAAGTGATGAGAATGGTTCAGGTAATGCTAATATTCTAATCTACTTTCTTAATCATGCATATAGTTCTGTGGTTTCCTTTGCATTAAGATATTAAACAGCAGCAATAGCATGCTTTACTAAGACAAGAAAGAGAAAGAAATCTGTTTTCCGTATATAGAAATTAGAAACTTCCCTGTCTTTGGAATAGAGTTCTTTTAGGCAGCATAGAAGGAAATGGTAAACGAAATTAATCCTCGTAGCTTATTTCTTATCTGAAGTGTAAAAATACAGTCCGTCAGTGCTAATGGATGATTAGTTTATAAATTAAAGTTAAAGAGCATGATGGATTACATGCATTAGTTCCTTCCTGAAAGTAGATAAATAAATCTAGCTATCTAGTTCTTATTGCTATATCAACTTACATGTATTGTTCTACTCTATTCTAGTAATGAAGTACTCTCGGGTGCTATATGTTTTCTGCAAGTACGGTGGGATATTTTTGCATTTAGACTCCCCAAAAAAATGCAACTACAGCTTAATCTCTCTTTTCTTCCTGGCCATTGTACCCTGGAATAATTTATTTGTCATGTAGTCAAACTTGAACTAATATTTACATTTTTTTTATAGTGAAAGGCCTTGGCTTGATTCCTGGGGTAGTTGGAAAATTTGACTCATCAAAAGGCATCCAAGTTCCTCACATAGGCTGGAATGCTCTCCAAATAATGGAAGGCTCTAAAATTCTGGTTGACATTGCAGATCGTCATGTATATTTCGTGCACTCATACCGTGCAATGCCGGTACAATTTCTTCTATGTCATTAACAACACATTGTTTTTGGGCTTACATTTTTGTTTCATGAATCTGACCTCAATTTATTATTAAATTTTAATTTAATGTGTAGTCAGATGATAATAGAGAGTGGATATCATCTACCTGCAATTATGGTGACAATTTCATTGCATCTGTTAATAGAGGGAATGTCCATGCCGTTCAATTTCACCCTGAGAAAAGTGGAGGTAGGACTTAGCTTCCTGATAACAATCAGACAATCAAGCTATACCTTTCATTTGCAGTGAAGTTTGACCATTCTGCATATTTTATGTTTTTTTGCTCTTAAAATTCGGTGCTACAGCATATTAATATAGATATTCAGATATTGAATGGTCCTTCCTTGCTTAAAATATTCCAGATGTTGGCCTGTCTGTGTTGAGAAACTTTTTGTATCCAGAGGATGAGAGGACAAAGGTATCAATTTTTTCTCTAAATTATTTTTGTCATATTCTTTTAAGGCATCTAACTAACTGAAGTTTCACTGAAGACAGAAGCCAGTCCAGGGGAAGGCATCTAAGCTTGCAAAGCGGGTTAGATCCTCCTGAACTGTCACAAGGACTTGTATATCTCTTACAATTTCATTGGAAATATTTTTAGTTTGTTTGTTTGTTTCCTCAGGTTATTGCATGCCTTGATGTAAGAGCTAATGACTGTGGCGACCTTGTTGTAACCAAAGGGGACCAGTATGATGTTAGGGAGAACACAGAAGGCAATGAGGTGAGGGTGAAAACCTCTTTGATTCAAGGATATATTTATCAGCATTTTTAAGTGTAAAAGGATAAATCTAGAAACTTACTTGTATCCTTATTACAGAACTGGATGGGGTGTGAAAAGTAATGCAATAGTCTGTAGGATATTAATGTAAATTTCTGCTTTGTTTTCTGACTCTGAAATTGTTGATAGTAATGCAAACTACAAGCAAAAATTACTAATTAGGTTGAGAAGTTGATTACCACCTAAGTTCAATAAAAATTACTAAAGTGAATCACAGAGTTGTGTGGCACAGAAGTTCAACTGACCTTCCATGGTAGTGCAAGGCTTTAGATAGTTTCGGAATTGGATCTATGTTGAGTATGACATCTTTCATTTTGAGCAGTTGTCTTTCTTCGATTTCATGCCGTCAGGCTTTTGTGGTGATTTTGAGATTTTTAGTAATTATGTACTTCAAGTAACAATTTGATTATTTTGGCTGGGAAATTTTGGACTTCCAATCATAGAGCAATGTCAAATATTACAAGTGTCAATTGTGAAATTTTCCTTCTGCTTGCAGTCTAATATTTACATGGTTGACTTACTATGGTACTTTATATGGGACGATTCTGCATAATTGTTCTCATTCTCATTTTGATAGGTGCGGAATCTTGGCAAGCCAGTAGATCTTGCTGCAGAGTACTACAGAGATGGAGCCGATGAGGTACTTAAATTGCATGCGTTGGTATGCTTGTGATCTGCACAAAAATGTAAGTAATTGTTGTTAAATGGAGTGCAGGTTAGCTTTCTTAATATCACGGGCTTTCGTGATTTCCCTCTTGGCGATTTGCCGATGTTGCAGGTATGTTATGAAACTGATATAATTATGTAGTACCATCCTGATTGCATCACATGATACTTTTATTTTATCTGCTAATAGCATCTATGTAGTTCAGCAGCCCTCCTCCATTATGGTTTAAATATTATCTGGTTGCTTGTTTTTCCATGTAGGTATTGAGGTCAGCCTCGGAGAATGTTTTTGTACCGTTAACTGTTGGAGGTGGTATTCGAGATTTCACTGATGGAACTGGAAGGTAAATTATTTTTCTTTGGCTATTCTCTAGTTAGTTTTGTTGCTTCTTTAAAGTAGTAGAGGTTTTGTTTAGGAAGTTTGGTATTTCTTTGTTTGACCATTGTGATTTCGCATGTGCTTGAATGATTTGTTTTTTTATGATTAATGCCACTATTTTGCTTTCATCAGGTCATATTCTAGTTTGGAAGTTGCTTCAGAATATTTCAGATCGGGGGCAGATAAGGTTTCGATTGGAAGTGATGCTGTTTATGCTGCAGAAGAGTATTTAAGAACTGGAGTATGGGTTGATATACTTTGGACTGGAGATGCACCTTGCTGTCTCAGTATAATTTTGCTGACTTAGTGTTTAATATTTCTAGGTAAAAACTGGGAAGAGCAGTCTAGAGCAGATATCTGTTGTCTATGGCAATCAGGTAAATCAATATCCATGCTAGTTTGTCTTTTTATGCATGAAATCAACATCCCAAGGAAACAAGAAGTTATCCTTTGTAAATTTCCCCGTGCTCTACTTGCAATGAGTTGTTATGCTTCTCACCCATACCAACTATCCTATCTGAGCTTCATTTGTTGTACGTCAGTTTTCATTGTAAAGAAGTGGCCATCCTGTTTCCACATTTCAAATAAATCTGGTGTGGCAACTTATTAAAAAATTATAAGGTGATTGCTCATTAGTTCTTTGTTTTACTTATATTTGAAATGGACCAGATGGTCAACTTTTGATGCCACTGTGCATAAAGCATAATAAAAGAGTTTGGTTAAATGTCTCCTGTGGATACACTCTAAAAAACAGTTCCACCTTTACTCTTCTACTGTTCACTACTCCTTGTAATGATGCTCACTGTGGCTGACAGCAATTTATTCCTGTGTAAATTCTTGATCATTTGGCTTTTCAATGATTTTCATACCTTTGATAAGGGCATTAAAAATTTTAAATTGATTTCTAATATATTTTCATACCGTAGGCTGTGGTTGTTAGCATTGATCCTCGTAGGGTATATGTGAAGGATCCAAATAGCGTGAAATTCAAGACCATCCCAGTGAGAAGCCCAGGTTGGAGTCTCTTATTTGCTTATTACATTAATTTAGTTGCATAGGATCTTTTGTATGCATGATTGTTTATGCACTCTATCTTTCCTGCCGAGTGGAAAACGCCTCAAAGAAAGTTAGATAACCTAAAACCTCATCACTCGTTATAACTTCGCAAAATGTTCTGCATAGACATAATTATTAAGATTCTGATGCTGACAAAAACTGCAGATAATGTATCTTTTACTCCAATATTTGACCAACAGATTGCTCATTGCCCTTCACAAGGAACTGATGAAGTGCAAATCAACATATTGATGCTACATGACTTTCTGATTTCCTCTTTTCAGGTCCAAATGGAGAAGAATATGCTTGGTATCAGTGCACCGTAAGTATTCATCTAATTTCTGGTTTTAAATAAAAAATCTACTACGGGAGTTTTGAGTTAAAATGCAGAAAACTTGATGACCTTTACCGGCAAGTTCCTTATTGTTTCCCTCATAAATAATGTCACGAATCATGAGGATCCAATCATGTACTAGTTTTGATGCTCGATTGACCAGCAAAAAAAGACCGATTATTAATAGTTTTAATCCTCAAGCAAATTATCATCTTGTCATGAGGATAAAATGAAGCTTTTTCCTCTTTTGTTGGGCATATCTTTTCATATCATAGAGTGGGAAAGGACTAGAGCACTTATGACTTTTAAGACACCTTGATCCTTATAAACCAAGCCGCTAAAGACAAACTTCCCAATTCCTGAACTTATAATTGATCTTTTAAGGTAAATGGTGGTCGTGAAGGTCGGTCAATTGGAGCATATGAACTTGCTAAAGCTGTTGAGGAACTAGGAGCTGGGGAAATTCTGCTAAATTGCATTGACTGTGATGGTAAGTCTGTTGTATCTGATAACAGATTCTACTGATGCTTACTTCTTGTTGAAATGTCAAAAAGTAGCATGTGTCTTTGAACTTAATAATTACTGTAGACCTCTAGTTCAAATCCTAGGTAACCACAAGTTGGGAGGTTTGTTCGTGATGTTGCTACAATATGCCCTCCAGTAATCCACTGATAGAACTCTAGATATCATTCAAATGCATGGCTTAGAAGCAACTTGTATGACTAACTTTTGTGAAGGTTCCTTTTTATTTATTCTCGTCAGACTTTCATATGCACTCTGCTGTTTATAATACATCAGAAGATTTGTAACCCTCCATTTTCTTTCTAGGCCAAGGGAAAGGATATGACATAGATCTGGTGAAGTTGATCTCAGACGCTGTTACCATTCCAGTGATTGCGAGCAGTGGAGCGGGAGCAGTAGAACATTTCTCAGAAGTCTTATCAAAGACAAGTGCATCTGCTGCCCTTGCTGCTGGTATTTTCCACCGGAAAGAGGTATAAGTAGTGATTTGAAGAACACTACTCAAGTTTAGAGCTATTGTTACTGTTTTGTTTTAGGTCCTTTTCCTTTCTGTGGGTTCTCTTGAGATGGAATGGGCATATAATCAGGGTTCAGAACTTAATCAAATATGTTTTGCTTTGCCACTTATTTGCATTTAATGTATATCTGTATTTCAAAAATATATAAAACAGGTTATTTTGCGAGTTTGAAAAGATTATTATGCATTTACCTTGCATGATATGAGGTTGATTTGTATGTTTACATTATCATGACAGGTGCCCATTCAATCTGTTAAAGAGCACTTATCAGAGGTGGGAATAGAAGTGAGATTATAAAATGGATTTACCATATCTAGCTTGGTATTGCTATTTCAGAATGACGGGCAAGTTCCTCTGTCCCGCCAAGCACCTTTCCTGAGTTCATCCTTTGCTGCTTTAAGTAAAGTTTTGATGCAGTTCTATTTGACTTTTATTACATTGTCATGACAGAAAAAAAAGGCAGTGATCTCTCACAAATTGCGTTGCATCGTTTGCCCATCTTTTTACTCTTTAACACTGACCAAAGTTTTCAAGACTTTTTTACTCTAGGTATTTTAGCATGCCTTTCCCAAAAACTCAAAATTCTTAGCACAGGTAAATTTATGAAGGTTTAAAGGACTCCTGATCCTTTTTATTAATGACCGTATAATATAACTACTATAAATGATGTTCACCAAGTAAAACACAGTAAACTAGTGTGCTAACTCGCACCTCTCATCTCTACTGTCAAAAACAAGGCTAGCCGTAACTGAAAATGTCTTCTGTAACTGGACTTGATATATATGGGTCATAATAGAAGTTACAAATTAAGGATTGCTGGTAGGATCAAAATATGGCGATGGAGTTCTATATGTCAAGAAGCAAGCGGCGTGGATCTTCAACGACATCTTTGATCCTTCTCAAGAAGAGCACGGCCTCTCTTCCATCAATTAGCCTGTGGTCATATGTCAGGGCAACGTACATCATAGGTCTCGGAACTATGTTGCCTCCAACAACCATTGGACGATTGACTATAGAGTGCATGCCAAGAATAGCCGACTAAAAATGCAGCAACACAAGGTTTTGTTAGTTGTAGTTAAAAGGTGAAAGAACAAAGAGGACGAAACCAAAAACAAATCATCCAAGGAACCAGACCTGTGGGGGATTGATGATTGGAGTGCTCAGCAGGCTACCATAAACACCCCCATTTGATATAGTGAATGATCCGCCCGCCATATCATCAATTGATAGGGCCCCGGAATTCGCCTTCTTGGCCAATGAGTTGATCTCCTTTTCAATATCAGCAAAGTTCATCTTATCCGCATTTCGGATAACAGGAACCACAAGGCCCTAGAGCACACCAAAGAAAAATAGTATTAGTTCAAAAGGCCAACAATTATATTCAACAAGCACTGAAACAAAATTATCCTCAAAAACACGACGACTATCAAAACATAGTTTATTTAAAGTTTTAAGTGCGGCACGCTTCAGAAATAATACACTAGGTTCAACCACGATCATTGAATAACCCCTCAATGCAGATTTTTTTCCTTTTATATAACCCGTGAACTCTCTTTTTTTATCAAACCCTTCAACTCTAGTTGCACTTAAATTGCACAATTGAAAGTGTCCAAAATAAAATTCAAGTTAAAGAAACAAATACTGTCAAATGCATATAGCCAACTATTGATGGAGAAAACAGTTGCAATACATCCACATTGAAAACACTAGCTGGGTAAGATGCAATACCAACAGCTATACTACTGATAACATGCTAAGCAAATTTATCCTCAACGGAAATACTACATTTTAATGAAGTCTCTGTCAATAGAAACAGTGTACCTTGGGTGTACCAACAGCCACGCTGATGTCAATATAGTCTCTGTATATAATATCATCCCCATCAATCACTGCATTTATTATGGGCTGATTTTGAAGTCCGCTAACAGCAGCCTGAGAAATCGAGATTCAGGTAATGAGGACTTGGCCACAGTGATAATAATAAAAAAAGAGTGCAATTTATCATCATTTACATACTTTCACAAATCCTGACATGAATCCCAGTTTCACGCCATGCTTTTCAGCAAAGTTGTCCTTGTAATCTGATCGAAGTTTCATGAGATTAGTCCTGCAATAAGCAACAGTTAGGAAATAAAACATAAACAAATAACTAGAAACATACAACAATATGCAGACACTGTACCCAACTAAAATGTTCATAATTAACAAACTTTTTGTCATTTAAAAATTATGCATCAGAAGTAATCTTACATGTCCACTTCATTGAATGTTGTCAGCATTGCATAAGTATTTTGTGAATCTTTCAGCCGAACAAGAACTCTCTTTCTTAGTCTTGTCATGGGGACCTGAAGGATGTATAACAAATGCATTAGTGTATTAAAAAACAACGATGAAAACATCATAAAAGATCACAATTTTAAAGAAGTTAAAAAGGAGACATTGTATCAGGCCTGAAAGCTTACTCGTGATTCTCTTTCTTTTGGAGGAAGCTGAGGCTCTGTTGCAGTTGTTTTAGGAGGTGGTGCGGCAGCATCAGCTTTCGGCTTTGGCTTCTCCTCTTTCTTTAATCCAGCAGCAGGAGATTCATCTTTAACTTTTACTTCTTCCACGGGAGCAACTTTTTCATCAGTTTTCTCTGATGGAGTCACACCGGGAGCACCTTCTGCAGATTTTGAGATGACCGCTATCTTAGTGCCAGGCTCCACGGTGTCCCCTTCCTTGGCTATGAGCTAATGAATTATGCAGAATATGTGATTAGTGATCTCAATAATAAAGTAGAGAACAGCATAATATATAATTACAGAAGTATGTAAAAAAAGAAAGAGCCTCATAATTCACCTCTTGGATCACTCCTGCTTCTGGACTAGCTACGTCTATTGTCACCTAAAATATACAAAATTTAATTGCTCGCACTGTTATGAAAATTCGTGCTGATTAGTGCTAATAAAGCTGCAGCAGCTATAACCATGGGGATTACCTTGTCGGTTTCAATTTGAGCAATTGGCTCATCAACTTCTACTCTGTCACCAGGTTCTGGTTTACAAGAATAAAATATTACAAACAACAGGATATCGAAAGAAAGAACTCATGTGGTAGTTGTATCAAACACAACCAAACCATAATGAAGTTAAAACATGATAACATGATTTAGGGAAGCATACTCTTCAAGAATGTTGCCAACGTCCCATCTGATATTGACTCTCCCATAAATGGAACAACAGCATCCACCAGATCACCTGGATTACTCAATAGTTAGTTAGGGAAATACATCAATACAAATGCAAGATCTACCACAAAATTTACATTAATGTAAAGTATGGGTTTGCATATTTTGAAAGAATATTTTCTTTACTAAGGATGAACCTAGATGTAAAATAAATGAAAGTTGTGTCTAGAGGTGAAAATGCTAGACAAACACTGAAGTCATCTGATCAGTGATCACATTTGCAATTCATCATCCAGAGCCAAAGGTTCAATATGAAACATTAACGGCTTTTGTAAATGATGAGTACAACAACATACCACTATTGGAACAATATAGTCTCTTCCCTGTCTGAGTGAAGATTTGAGGCAAAAGTGATTCTTTCATTAACCTGTATAAAAAGCCCACCATCAGCCAGAGTATTACTAAGATCGACTATTAATTCATATTCATGAATTTGCATGAACACTAAAAACTGATTCGGGTCCAATAGATGATTACAAATATACAACATTCTATGACATAGTTTGCAAGAGGAAGGTTAGCATTAGAAAATGCACTTCCAAACTATGCAAGAGGAAGGTTAGCATTAGAAAATGCACTTCCATAACTATGGTATTCACAATCATATACTCTTATATCTACATAGACAAAGCATCTACAGCTTAAATTAAAGCAGTAATTAGAAGGCAATAAACCAGTAACAAAAGTATCAGTCTGAGCTTCGAATCAGGTTAGTAAACATTATTTTAACAAACAGAACGTCAACTAACCTTGAAGTCCTGGCATCCATTGATCCTATAGAAAAACGAGATAGAAATGATTTAAACATAATAATAAATTAACATTCATCTTTAAAAGAGTGTGGATATGAATCATAAGATTACCAATAGTGTTGATGTATGAGCATCTTGGATGAGATAAGACCTGTTGACAGAGCACACACAAAACATAGTTAAAGAATAATCTCAGGTCAAATAATTGACAACTGCGCTGTATTAAGCTTCACTGATTATAAACTTATGGAGTATATATACTTAAAACTGACAATCAAAATAAAGCTTATGTTTACCTCTGCTGCAGAGGCAGAAACTCTTCTTGAATTAGACAGACATCTCTGCCAGGATTTCCTCTTAACCTAATCAGAATCATATGATATATCCTATTTTCAAACTCTGCTCATAGTAATATCGATGGACAAATTGGTCGAAACAAAGCACCATGAAAGTTACGGTACTGTACCAGGGCAGAAGTAACATCAGAAGCCACCTTGCGCCTTAAAACCCCCAGCATTGCAAAATTTCTCTCTAACTGTATTCAACCACAAAAATCACATAAATCTAACAGAAAAAAATCTAGTAAAATTTGAACAAAATAACTCTGTAAGCTTTTCAACAAACACACATTATGAGCAAATAAGCCTTATGAAACAAAAATCAGCCACAAATCATACAAAATAACGAATAGAATTAACACAGAAAGCTTCTCTCAGAACACACAACATCAAGCAACGATCAAAACCGCTAGATTTCAGCAAATAAACCTAACGAAGCAAAATCAACCAGAATCAACACAAATCACGAACAAAAATAACTCAGCAAGCTTTTATACGATCATGCAACATAGAGCTAAGGTAGCGATCCACAAAATCAAAAACATCTAGCATTAAAATCTTCAATCTCGATCAATGACACTTCTCCGTGTTTTCTGCCGCGGAAAGGAAATAATATGAAGAAAAAAACACACGCACAAACACACACGAAGGAATGAAAGAGATGATACAGTTGAAGAGCTTGTTACGGCGGCGCTCCGACCTGATTTTCAGCTTCTACGCCTTTCTCCGGTGGACGGTTCGGTTTCCGTTCCGTTCCGTCTCTCTCTACCTTTTGTACTCCGCTCTTTTGATTGCCAATATTCCCGCATATATCACATGCAAAATTTGCATCGTCAGCGATTTAGTACACTCTTTCATGTGGGCCTATCTGGGCCACGTCTGCCAAATTTGAAAGTTCTATTCAAGGAAACGATGGGCCCATTAACGCCGGTTGAAGCACAATATTTGGGAAAAATGGAATTGAAACTTCATAATAACAGTACTCCAGCTTACCTTTTTACTGAATTTCCTTATTTGTCATTTTAATTTCAGTTCATTCTGAAAATTGATAGTTGAAGTCGGAAGCTACTGGATTTAACAACCATATTAGTTATGGTATGTCGATATATAAGTGTAATTGATGCATTTTATTTATATTTACTTGCCAAAAACAAATAATCACTCTAAGATTTTATTATTTGACTGTTCTTTTAAAAGGTTATTAACTTATTTATCCACTGAAAATAAATGGAAAGAGAAAATAATTGATTTCTTTATTAAACAGAACTTAGTGGATGGCATGGGATTGAAACTATGATTACAAGTGTTTAAGAAATCAATTATACTTGCATTATCATTTTATAAGATGCGTTTAAATGTGAAAATGCATAAGATATCATATTTAAGGGTGCATTATTACGTAAAAAATATAATATTTAAATTTAAAAATATGAAATCAAATTTAAAATAAATATTTTATTCACAGAAAGACAAAATATTGGGAAAGACCGTCTTTACATAGGCATATGGAAAGACGGGTTAAATTGGAATTATAAAAAATGTAAAAGGTAGTTGTAATATTAAAATTTTATTATTCAACATGTATGAGTGATAAATTTATGACCCGATTAATACAACATGAAAATTTTATTTTAATTTCTTCAAATTTACAATTTAAATATTGGTCTTTCCATAAGTTATGAAAAAATCGTCTTTCAAGAGATAGACTCATTCGGAAAATATTTTCAATTATTAATGTAACGATAATTGAAATATTTTTAAAATACATTCGTGACTCGTCCATGGAATGTAATAACATTTTCATTAACAGTTTAATTTAATATTCTCACACTCCCTCCATTTCTCTATTTTGTGGCATTTATCTTATTGAATTTTTTAAAAGATACATTTTTCATTTTTGGCAAGATTATTATAATTTCATCCATTCATTCTACTTTTTTTTTACTTACATTCAATTTCATCCACTCATTTTCTTCACCTAAATTCAAGCACATATATCTATGGTGCCACAAATAGAAAAATTGAGGGATTAACAATTTTAACTTACTCCATTAGTTTGTCTATTAGTGACAACGTAAGTTGAGATGTATGGATTTAAGTGAAAAATATGAGTAAAGATGAAATTGAATGTAGAAGTTAAAAAGTAGAATGAGTGGATAAAATTGAAAAAATCTTGACAAAAATAGAAAGTGCGTCATTTAAAAAACATCTCAATTAGGTAAGTGTGTCACTAATAGAAAAACAGAGGAGTAAAGTCCTGTCAAGCTTATGGGAATGCCACTTATTTTTTACCTTATACGTTGCATTTGTTAGATTACATATTAAATTTAGAAATTTTAAAAATATTGTTTTATATTTTCACATTTAAATGCATATTATTATTTATTCTAACTTTTAAAATATGATAGTTAAATTTTATTTAAAAATATAATATTTAATGTAAAAGTCTTTATAAACTTATATAAAGGTCGTCTGTAGATTTTCTCACCACGGGAGTATAAAAGACTTGTCAAACTAGCTTCATCTCGACAAGATTATGCCGCATGCTAACATGGCCACAAGTAAGAAATATCTCATGCAAATGTTATCCACATTCACCATTTCTGAAGCAGGGGAAAGCTGATTCAGATACAATGGAGAGCATTATCAACCCTCACCCTCCAATTCTATCCACCTTACCAAGATTCCCAAGAAAATCTCGTCGCAGTTCTGGGTTTCTGCAGATGCATAAGCGCCAAACAAGACTGAATTCACTTCCTACTGAACTAAGCTCCTCTGCTCTTTTTCTCGCCGCCACCACCGCGCCCAAATCCGCGGACATTTCACTCCTGCTTCCCACGAGGTCGATTTCTTCCCCTACAACTGCACCATTTTAGCAGACCTGTGCTTATCAGCAAAGTTGGCATCTGCTTCTAAAATAAACTGTTTTTTAACGCTCTTCAAATGTGCTTAAGCTTACAAGTCCGGTGAAACACATCCTTTGTCAATTGACATCTGATATGTTGAGTCTTTAACATGTAAAGCAGCGCGGTGATGTTCGCTGTGTACTGGTTTGCAAACTTCGTCGTGCCAGATCTCATAATGAAAGATCTTCAAGCAAATGAGGAGGGGGATGAAAATACACCGGATGATGGGCAAGAAAAGAGGGGCTTCCGAGACACCAAGTAACCACAATGTTCTTCATGAGAAACCATTCTTTTTTAGTTTGATCTTATCGGAAAAGAAAGTAATGTACTGTAATATTGACCTTTGTGATCAACTTATAATGTCCTGTGGACCGGAAGAGTTGCTAGCAAACTGCAACTTATACACGAATCACTCAGAAATCTCTACCGGTCCTCTCACATAAAAATCACAAAAGAGAACCCTATTATGGCATTGCTTTTGCTACTTCTTAAATGCAATTTACATTCAAAGAATCGTCCAATCATTTTCTACAGATTGAGGCGCTTTGCTATCAGCTGTAGATGTGCTGCTGTGCTTGGGAGGCTTCTTTGAAAATATTGATGAGAATGGTTGTCGTGGGGGGCTATTATTCACGTTTCTTTGGGATGATTTTCCCACGTTCTTGTCCTTGCTGCCAAAGCTGAAGTTGAGCCTTTTGAATTGGTTTTTCAGTTCACCACTAGTCGTCGTTTCCTCTGGGTGAACTGCACCTCCTCTCGCCGCATTATTTGGACTTAGCAACATTGTCTCAACCGATTCATACACCTGCAGAAGAGTTTTCAACCACAAATCTCACTAATGTTGTCGTAAGCACATTACATTTACTTAATTGCAATGGCTAGTATGGACGTGCCAAGCTTAATATTAGTGTGTGTATGCAATCAGTGTGCCCTGTGAAATTACAATTTCACTTAGAATGTGACAATTTCAACTGAAATGTGATATAGGCATGAAACCATTCATCACACAGTGAGCAAGGGACACCAATTCACACAAATCTTGTTCCATCATTCAGCTAAAGAGCACGTACCTGACATAAGTCGTCAATTTTTTCAAGCCATGTTCCTCTTTGACAAGTGGAAACAATATAGTCCTTGCACTCTTGAAACAGCTTTGACAGATCAACATTTGTTGACAGGGTGGCCTCAGCAATTACAAACCCCGAACCCAACTAAGGAAGTTGAATCATAAAAATATCCACAATGTAATGAGTATTGAGCAGTTTAACAGATTCAAGTACATAAAAACTTACAAGAGAAATGAAGAGCTGTTCGAAAAGAACAGAAGGAGAGATATCCTCCAAGGCATTAAGAATACCTTCCCTACAACCAATTCAAGAAAAATGTTATATCGTCTGGCACAGTGCATGGCATTACATCTATCGATGTTTTTTCCTGCAACTTACACAGCGAAATCTTCATCATACAGGGGGCTCTGTCTCATAGCAGGTATTGGTTTTGCCGTTTCCCACAGTTCCCGCCACAAATTTCCTACTCACAAGAATGAAGCCAACAATCGATTAGCTAATTCTAATATTAAGTAGGTAAAACTAGATGAACATTAAAAGCCGTAGAATCAGTGGTTAAATCACACACAAAGCTCATGTAACAACAATAAGGGCTACCTTCTTTCTGCATCCTCCGGCTAAGTTGACCTTTTGTGGATGAATCATCTTCAACGGATGAATCATCAGCTTCATTCTTTGCTCCACTTTCTGTCCAATCAGGGGGTGAATGCCACCTCACAAAATCTTCTAATATACAACCTGGATTTGCGGCCTAATACCAGAGAGAATAAGGGGGAATCAATCACGGTCCTCAAATGTCTGGTGAATGCCACTGGTAAACCCTAAAAGCCAGAGTATTTACAGAAGGTCACCTTGAAAGCTTGCATGTCAGAGAGAAGTTGAGAACATCCAGCACCGAGACTGACAATATAAAAAGGCAAATATCATGAAGTGCAAATATAAAAAGGAAAATATCATGAACATCCAGCATCGAGACTGACAATATGAAAAGGCAAATATCATGAAGTGCTTTAATGACTGGAAATTCAAAATGCAATTTCCTAGCATGATTATGGTAATAGTCATCCCTCAACCATCTGTGCTCATCGTTTGGGAAGTGTTTAAGCTATGATGAAATTGGATATAAATATATTACTAGCAAGAGACAACTAAGGATATGAACTAATTATAAATACATGAGTAGTAAAAGGAGAGGGTTGGGTAGCAAAACATCCACATACAAACATGCACAAAACCAAAAGGTAAAGGAAAAAATTATAGCTGTTTCAGTATGCTTAAGGCTACAGATAATACAAGTAATTCCACATCTTTCTAGACAGGTTATTTAATTACACAGAGACAGTTAAAATGCCTTATTTATGTAGCTGAATCTAAATCAGATGATCTAGATACCGCTGTCAATAGAATACCTAAACTGCTCAAAGCCAAGAAAATGAAGATAAAATACTCTTCTCAATGAGATGTAAATATAATTTCCCTTGGATGCTACCTAACAAACTGCTTATACACGTATTCTATGAAAAGTGACCTCTTAGCCTTGCAAACACCACCAAAGCAAAGGACCATAAATGTGTGTGTGTGTGCCCCTACTGGTACTTTGAGCGAATTATTAAGGCAGATCTATGGAAATATAGATGAGGCAAATTTTGTGAATTGATTACAGGCCTTGAAGGCAACACTAAAGAAGGCTAAAAGCTCAATCATTGCACCAACCTCCCAGTCCGGAGCACAAATTCTTCTGTTTCTTTTATAAGGTCTTCTGTCAGTAAAGGTGCTTCCTACATGTCCATGCACCTATAATTCAGAAAGGTGTAGAGTTCTAGAAGCAGCAATTAAACTCTGAGCTACAGAAAAACTGAACCTGCATCACTGGAGTAAAAACTGGTTCTCCAGTTTCCAGTAGTGTGAAGTTACCAAACTTCGTATCAGCTCCAGATCGAACAACGACTTCCCCAGCACTAATTCTTGCATACAAGATAGAGTCTATGGGACCTATGCTTCCAGGAAGAGGAATTTTGCTGATATTTAGATTTGCTTCTTCTAAGCTTGAATCTAATGATTCAGTGGCAAGAAGTCGCCGTTTCTTTCTGGAAATACAACAATTGATGACCTGCAGTTGCTGATACAGAAGGCAGGCATTTAAATCTGGAACCTCATCTTCTGGAATGCCAGGAACATATTGCCCTTCAGACCAAAGCCTCCTAAGCTATAAAACAAAGAATCAGGAATAACTCTATCAATTAAAGATTAATTGGAAACTTTAAAAAGAAACTATGTATTTTTCCCCATCAGCCAGATGCCAAAGCCAGAAATTCTCCTTTATGTATCAATGCTAACCAATAATGCACGCTAAGAGAGTAAAAGGCACACCAGAGAAGAGGTTGGTTCAAAGAGACAAGACTCGTGCTGGAAATTCTTTGATGGAAAAGAAGAAGAAAAGTGGTGAATAATGTATTGAATAGCCAAACAAAACATTTGCATAGTCCATGCACTGATGACCTGTAGCATGAATTTGGTTATCTCAAATCACTTGGCTACTACTTCAGCGACATGAATAGGTGAATTTTGCATTTGATATTGCATTTTGCGCACTGCCAAAGATTAGCATTCACTAAATATCTACCAGAGAGAAACAAGACCATGCACAAATTTTGTTGGAACATATGAGTACTCCTAGTAGCTAGGAGTATTACTCATGTAATTTAGATATTAATCATTCGCCTGATGATTTATGTGCAAGGTTACAGGCTTACAGCTAATAAACATGGGTCAAGTCAAGTGCTTAGATAAGATTGGAAAATCCTGAAGACGAGGAGCTAAAGAGACATTCCTGCACATGCTCCAATGCAAACAAGAAGAAAAACAAAAAATACTTGTTATTTTCCCTAGAACACTTAACTTCAGGCTTTACTAAGTCCATTTACCTCAGCGACAACCTTACACCAAAATGATGTCATCTTTCGCATCGTTTTCAAGCTTCCAATGGCTCCCGACAGCTTAACTACAAAACTCTCAGGTGGAGCACCATGAATATCTTTTGTCAAGGATGATGCACTTGTAAGTTCCAGTACTCCAGAGTCATCCTTACTCCGAGAGATTTGTCCTTCTGTGAATATCTTGCAGAGATCATGATCAAAATTTAAAAATCACATTGTAAAGCTAAAGCTGAAGCAAAAATGATTTTTTTTAAGAGCAAGTGTGAAAAAGAAACTTGTATCTACCTGTATCTACAAGTGACTTGATCACAGAAACTACCCTCTCATTAGAACCAAATTCAGCGATAAATTTCTCATCTCGTAGAACTAAACATTTCATCGCAGAAAAACTCATGGCAGCTCTCTCTCTGACAGGCGCAGAGTCAATTGATGAACTCAGCAGATACTTCATTGAACTGTAATTCTTTCCAGCTCTGGTGAAGGGGCCAAAAAAAGAAAAACGTAACATAAGAACCTCAATTAAATTCATGGGAAATTTAACACTTGAATATCCGCTAACAAGCAATTCCAAGTTCATGTGCAGATTCTGTAGTACAAGACTCAGTCATATTCACGGTACAGAGTGAAACAACAAAGAAGTCAATGATTCTAGAGTCCAAAGTTTGTCTTCCTACACGAATGTGATCAAGAAAACCCCACCAATGATCAGTTGAGGTATACATGCATTTGATTCAGTATTTGTAACACATAAATACAGGTTGCATTTGACTGTCTCCATACTTTCCGTTGCTAGTCTAGTAGTATTTGACAAGTAAAATATCAAATTCAGCAGAACATGAAAATTGAAGTGGTAATAGAATGACAACAATAATACTTACTCAATAGCCACAGCTAGCTGCCTCAAAAGAGCTGTAGGAGGTATGATATTCGAAGAATTCAACTCCTCAGCTCCTGTACCCAATTTCTGGTCCTGAAAAGATAAATTAATATCTGGTTACCATTTCACTTCTTAGAATGTCAAACATAAATAAAAGATGTAGTTCCAAATTCAGGAACAAATTAGTGAACATAATGATAAAACTCCATCATCAAGCACATTAAACTTACAAACCTTCAATTCTCTCTCGCTCATGAAGTACATGTTATCATCAAAAATTGCATAAGCCATGGCTGAATTTTCAGCTTCCGGAGTTTCCTCCACTCCTTTTTTCCCTTTCCTTAAGTTCTTAAGCTTTTCTTGCCAGTCCTGCTTTATCTTAATAGGAGCAGGTTTCCACTTCGAGTGCTTCCCTTCACCCTTATCCTGTCTCTATACACCAACAAATTCAGATGACTCCTAAAATCGCAAAACAAAACCACAATCCTACTATTTTCACATTTTTCAAAAATATTCAGCAACGACAACCGAAAAAATGCTGAACTAATAGCCTTAGGCAACCTTTCAATAGAAGCAACCAAGAAATGTATAGCTCCGGCCTAACAAACATAAATACATATACATTTTGTTCCTTTGGTGTATTGTTTATCTGAGATTATTCACATTGATGCTTTGTAGAATTGTTTATTGGAGATTATTCACATAGATTCGTGTGGAACATAGTTCCTTCAATCTTCATGTAGTCAAATCAATTGACTAAAGTCAACATGGTAAAAACAAAGCTCAAATTGCAGTGCACGTGAAGAAAAAAACACCCGTTAAAGCTAGAATCAACGCAATAGAATAGCATACATCAAATGCTCAATTTCAAAACAATTGCACAAACAGAAAAATCAAGTAAATATCAAAATACCTTCAATTCATTATCTGAATTGACCAAGTCCGGTGACGACAAAGCATCCAGCGGCGGTTGTTTATCGGGATCGTCACCTGCCACAATCAGGCGATCGCGTTCACATACGGTTGACCGGGAAGAACGAGATACGACGCGAGACTTAAAAAATATTCAAAAAATGAAGGGAACAATGCGCAGATGAAGAATGAAGAGGGCGGATAATTATATAGCCTAAAAATAGCAAAAAAAAAATGAAAAGGA
This sequence comes from Rubia balearica, assembly GCA_032355405.1. Classification (NCBI taxonomy): domain Eukaryota; kingdom Viridiplantae; phylum Streptophyta; class Magnoliopsida; order Gentianales; family Rubiaceae; genus Rubia; species Rubia balearica. Next base: position 8,763,854 of record JAULKJ010000011.1, on the reverse strand, counting down.
GAGAGAGCGTATAAGAACCTCGATTGTTGGTGATGGAATCGGATTTCTTGATGTCCGCAAAGACTTTCTCCGCTTTGGCCGCCGCGGAATGGAAGGCGGTCCTGGCTTTGGATACGAACGAGGCCTCCATTTCGTGCGCACGTTAGCAAATGCCGAAGGTTATCAGCATGATGCGCCTCACTTTGAATGAAGAGGGAATGGAGAAGAATAAGATCACACTCACAAGCTAACGCTGGCCAGCAGGCAATACCAGGTCCAGCACAAATTGTTTTGGACTGCAGGCTTGACACGGTCTTCTGTTTTTTCAGATTTAATTATTCCAAATTTGGTTGTTTTTCATTCTTCTAATTTTTTAAAATCTTTTTAAACGTTAGTATTTCGTCTTACCAAATCATGCAATAATTAAAAGATTAGACCTTCCATTCATACAACTAATAGATAAGATCATAAGACCTTCTTATAAATAAAAATCAAATATATCATTAATAAATTATATAATATTAACGAAGTACCATTGTGCTACGATTGATATTAGTAATTAAAATATATGGATTAAGTTTTTTGTATTGTGTCTTACATTTAAATTGAAAACGGATAATTTTATTTAAATTTTTAAAGTTTGGTCATCTAAGAAAAACTATACTACCTCTGTTTCGTTGGATGCAGCACTATAGGTTTAAGTGCTTGGATTTTGGTGAATGAAATGAATTGATGAAATTGAATTTAGAAAGAAAAAAGTATAATGAATGAATGAAATTGAAGGAATCTTGTCATAAAAGGAAAGTGTGTCAATTAACAAAAACAAGTTAAAAAAGAAAGTGTGTCACGTCCAATGAAACGGAGGGAGTATGAGATAGTTATAAATTGTTAAATATTTAATACAATAAACTTTGACTATTTTTATAATATTCAATTCAAACTATTTTAAAATTAATTATTTATATGTTGAGATTCATTTTAAAATACTATCATCATCTATTTATACTATATACTAAAAGAGCAACTTTTTGATTAAGTTACACCTTCACATTCAACCATATCAACTTTCATAAATTTTTGACAAGTGGCACTTCCAAAGCTTGATACATCAGCTAGCCTCATTTAATTGATTTTTACTACTTTGAAAATTGATTGTGTCTTTATTATTCTACTAAATTGAAAACGTCTCTTCTTCTACTTTACCCTATCTTCAATCTTCCTCTCTCTTCGCCGTTGTTTATTTCACATAAAATTATTTATATATTATTTTTCTGACAGTAGTACTATATAAAATTTATCTTCCATCTTTAACAAAATATATATTATTTTCATGGAAATATAAAATATTTAACCAATTATCAATAAATAGTAAATTAAATTTTACTTATAATTTAACCGACTCTACGTGGTCGGGTATAGTTTTTTGGTGGTGGTTGTGATTCATTTAGAATCTTATATGATGAAGGATTGTCATCTTACGGATATATGATAAGTCTGCAATTTGTAATGTTTGCAGATATCTCAAGTAAATGTACTTAATTTAATGTTTGGAGGTTGATGAATAAGGCCTTATCCACATCAGTGAATTTGACAGAATATCATAAATGAGAAGACTTGTGCAAGATGTTCAATGCAGGACGAGGAAGAAAACCATCTCTTCCTCATATGTGAGGATTCTAAAAGGATATGGAGCGCTTCTTCTTTAGGATTTGATTTTGACCTAATGTTGTCTACCTTGGCACCAGATAAGGAAGCAACTTTTCTATATGTATTGTGTGGAAATTTGGAAATAAAAAAATCAAAAGGTTTTCAACAATCAGCACAAACACCCCGTGGTCTACGGGAAAGATGCAAGGAACATGGCAATTGTGGCTTATAGATGCATGCAACAAGAAGAATTTGATGAAACTGCTCGACGACAATGGCCATTTGGACAACATCAGCTAGGACAGGGGCGGAAACATGCAGGGGCTAGAGGGGGCTTCAGGCCCGCCAAACTAAAATTTAGGGGTAAATTTTTTTCCAGCCCCCTTTAATATAAAGAAAAACTGGAGATTTTTTTTCTTTTGCATATTAGCCCCCGTCACTAATACTTTTTGGCTCCGCCCCTGAGCTAGGAGATCAAGTTGATCAAACGAACATGCATCAAAATGTTAAGGAACAATGGTTCTTTCCTTTGATGGCTCTTTTCATGAAAAAGATGGCTTGAGACAGTTGCATAGACTATCTCAAGCAAATAGTAAGATCAGGAACAATTGACGACAACAGGATCTGATTTCTTTGTGGTAAAATCCCCGTTACAAGCAGAAGCTGAAAATGTACAAGATCAATCAAATTAGCACAAAGGATGCAAACACACATGTTAGTCATAGGTTCTAAACACACTTTTTGACATAGGAAATTCTTTAAATCAATGTCGAAACCCACGATACCTTTCATCTCATTATTCAACATATGCACACAAATAAATAAAATGCACCAAACATGTATCCAATATCATGGTCGGCCTAAAACTACAAGCAACGTCTTAATGCAATTTATCTGACCACGGTCTCTTTGTCGTAACATCAAACATCAAAAAATAATTTTTAATTGTCACGCTTACAATCCAACCTGCTAGATTCATTGTAATTACTAGATTGTTTTATTTTTAAGATTGTCAAAGGTAAAAGAAATGATCATTTTCATCCACATATTAAAATTCTATCATCCTAGTTCCCACTTAATGTAACTTGCATAATAGAAGAATGGAGGGAGTTTTGCTTTTAAAAAAGTTTAAAATCAGTGGCTGCCTTGGCGAAATTTGACTCGTGGTGTATTAATCCCGCCTTGGACCCATGGCCGTGAGTTTCCCTCCCGCCAGATATATACTTCAGCTTCAAAAACGTATCACTACAGTATATAAAATTTAAATATCCGATCATAACGTTCACTGCGTGACTTCGATTATCCACAGTAGCACGATTTTCCGGCGAAGACGATAACCATGGAAGACGCAGATGAAACCGAGGCCGTTCCTCAGGTAACTCCACTCTACACTTCACTTTACGGATTGTGATCCAGTAAGTCATTTGTTCCACGAAATTGCGATCAAATTTCTCACGTTCATACTAGAATTTGGGGATATATTTCGTGCTGCTTTGTTGTTTGATGATCGTTGCGATGTTGTCTTCAACCTAACTGCTCAATTACCGTTTCATTTCACCAAAATGTGTTGATATTGGTTGGAACTGTAAACGTTCAACAGGAACCGCGTTTTATTCAGTCCTTTATTGGGCGATTTTACGAATTGTGCTAATTGTGCGGTTTTGATAAATGTATAGGTTCATATGGCCTGCGTTATGCAAGGACAGAGGTGAGCTCTTTTAATATAAGGTGGAATATTGCTTTTAAACTAGCGTGTTAATTTGGGATGATGTTCCATGAAAATATGTTCAGAATTGGGGTTTCGCACTACGATTCGAATGTCCGCCATCTCCACGTGCTTGAATTTTGGGAGGATGGAAATGAAGATTTTTCCCTTGTCCAGATGGGTACGGAAATTATCTTTTTCGTTTCAGAGAGGTCCCCTACAAGTGTTTTTGTTGTTTATTTCGGTCATTTAATATGACTATCTATTATTAAACTCTGTTTCAGTGAAATATCAAGCCAAACCTTCGATTATCTATGCTAGCACAAAGAGTGAGAAGCACTTCCTAGCTGCTTTGCAAAGAAAAGGTATTGTGAGCTTCCTTTGACCTGGAAGTGGATTTTTCCAACCATTCTGTGAGTAATAGCAATGTACTACTCTGTAACCTGTTTTCACTGTCGCAGATGGGACGAGTGATCCTCCTACTGTGAAGCTTGTCAAAAGCTCATTATTCTGCTATGAGCAAGCATGACACATGCATGACAACATTATACATTAATATGTCTCTTGGATATCTTTTATTCCCTGTTTCATCAATTTTTTAACATGTAACTTCTACAATTGGCATATTATATGAAGGATATGCATCTATCATGCTCCTTGTGATATCAACTGTACTGCAATTCCATTTTTTTGTATAGGGTAACTGCTTTGTTACATTTTACATTTAACTTTTCTGATTTTCTCCCATTTTTCCCCCAAGTCCAGATTGATGTATCTACGTGTTACCGGCATGGACGATGGACTGAACATAAAGGAAATAATTTCTTTTGTAAGTTGAGAATTCCTTGGCACATTCTGATTTGGTTTCTTCGAGATTAATGGGTGTGACTAGTTGAGCTATAGTGTAGCTAGTTTCCACTGTTAATTAAGAGGCTCGATTTCATAACTCATGCAAATTACTGAACAGAAGTGGTCGTAGGGTAGAAGTTCAGAGAGAACTATTCTTGTTTGATCAGGTGGAGAAGTAGGGGGGAATTTATTTTCCTCCACTTGTCTAACATTTGATTATCTTTGCAGTTATCTAGCTTGTCTTCTTTAATCCATTTTACTGTATCTCTTTTGACAAATTTTCGGTTGCTAAGTCTATCAGCTGAACTCTATGATGGACATTCAAAGTGATGTACAAGTTCGTGCAAGTGGGGGACTTCTTGCAGTTCTAGAGAATGAAAGGATTATAGACACCCTTGAACAACGAGAATGTGGAAATGCATCAATTGCTATTGACTCAGTCATTGAGATTTCACTGTATCTGGTTATATGCCACCCAGTGTACTGATTATTTTCAACTATTCTTAAAACAATTTACTCTACTGCTTACTTAACAAAAGTCAAGGAACAAATTTCTCAAAGTTGATTCGGCTGCACATGAGGCCTTGCAAATATTCCAGATTGACAAACATCCAAGCCACATGGGGATTGGTAGAGCAAAAGAAGGGTACGTGGTGAATTTAACTTCTTTATGAGTTACAACACTGAAATGAGTGTTGCTTGATTTCATTTGTAATGCAGGTTCTCTGTATTTGGAATGATGAATAAGGTCTGCAGTTGCTATTTGATTTAAATATCTGTTCCAATACTAGTTTTACCATTTCTCACTGGGTTGAAATTTCATACCTGTGTCAGTGTGTAACGCCAATGGGTAGACGTCTTTTGAGGTTGGTTTGCATTTACCATGTTGGATATTGTGCTCATGTGATTGCCACCTAGATCTCTTTCTAACTGTTTTATTGTACTAGGAACTGGTTCCTTAGGCCTATCATTGACATTGATAGGCTGAACAGGCGTTTTGATTCTGTATCCTTCCGTAATGATAGCATTACCAAATCATTGTCCAGGCTTCCTTTTATGCTATAGTTATAAAACTGGAGTATGTGGAGGGAGAATGGGAAGAGGGAAGGGGATTCCTATAAATACCTGATATACCAGGTTCCTTGACAAATGAAGATATCTTTCCTCCTGTGTGCTGAAGAACTAATGGTCTCTTTACGTGAAACACTGAAGTCCATCAAAGACATACCTCACATACT